>JAINUG010000187.1:1087500-1167500 GCA_029706075.1 Aldrovandia affinis
TTCACATTATTTTAGTGAAGAAAATAAAAAGAGTGAGAGCTGTATTCAATTAAAGACCTCGTACATCCAACACAAATGTGTTGAGGGTCAGCACAAGGACACAGGTCTGTTTCCATGACTACCGCATCCACTGCTCTGGGTACCCAATCTACACATTTGCAAATCGAGGTCACGGTGTGAATATATCCCTTCATTTTCCCTAACAAAAACAAATTAAGACTTTTTCATGATGCTGTTTGGAATAACGCAAATCACACAAAGTCCCTTATCCCTACCTGAAATCCCTTTTCAGCAATTGCTTGGTTCCTGCCCCTTGCAATTACTTCCAGAACAATTTTTTGAATGTTTCCTCAACATTACATTTGTGGACCCACACCCTCTTTCTGTTGTTTCTCCAGTGGGCCAGGGAGAGATAGTCTTGTGCGTTCATACTTTTCTTATCATTTTTTTCTCAATCGAGTGGTGACGAGCGACCACAGTTAATAACGCAGTTATAGTCAGGAATCAATCGCACGTGTTTATGGCTGATTGACGTGCGTACATTAACGATGAAAACGTGCTTGGTGCGGATGCAAAACCAACGATTACTTATACCGTATACTTATGGTTATAGTTATCTGTTCTGGTGTGAGTGGCCCTTGACACGTCAGACTCTGTTTTGGTGGGGGTTATTTGCTTCCTCACACACTCCTAAAGAAACACAAAGCAGGGGAAATATTAGTTTATAGGACACCCACTGTTCTCCCCCATTTTCCAAACATGGTGTCAGTAATAGTATGGAATATGCGCCCCCCGCCCCACTCGCAGCCCGACACACTGCTACCATGACCTAAAAGAACTGGGTAGCTGATGTCATCATCAATCCTGTATTAATGCTGAAGTCATCGGGAGTGGGCGGGCAGACATATTGGTATTCCCATATCAAACGACTAATGACCGATAAGCTCCAGGAACTAATTAGTACGCCCTTTAGAGAGTTAGCATGCACGCCGAGGCTGGGTAGGGGGGAGACTCTAGAGCAGGTAGGAAGAGAGAGTTGGGTGACGGTAGGGCGCCAGCGTAGAAAAGGGCACGCACATGCAGGGGCGGCAACCCCCCCCCATATCTTGCAGTGTCCAACTGATTCCAGCCTTTGCAGGAAGAGGATCTGACCCAGCCCTCTGTGAGTGGGGGGACTGATGAGCCCCAGGGCACCCTGGCGGCCATGCCACCCAGGAAAAGGGAGTTAATTGTAGTGGGGGATTCAATCATTAGAGGTGTAGTCTGTTGGCGGGAAAAGGAGTCTCGCATGGCATGTTGCCTGCCTGGTGCTGGCCAGAGCAGGTGTGGATCCAGTGGTCATGGTCCATGTTGGAACCAATGATATAGGTAAGGGTAGGTTTGAGGTTCTGCAGGACAAATTTATAGAATTAGGATCAAAGTTAAGGAGCAGAACCTCCACGGTGGTCTTCTCTGGAATTCTACCAGTACCACGTGCTAGCAAAGGCAAGCAGAACTTTATATGAAGATTTAACAGGTAGTTACAAACCTGGTGCAGGAAAGAGGGGTACAGGTTTATGGGGCACTGGGACTCCTTTTGGAACAGGGGTGACCTGTACAAGTGGGATGGGCTACACTTGAACCGGAGGGGTACAGCTGCATTGGGCCAGCGTATGCTTAGGGTAGCGGAGGAATATTTAAACTAGGGACTGGGGGGGGGCAGGGAAGGAAATTAGTAATAGTATTAAGGATAGGCAGGTACAGACTGCCCAGATGGAAGATACCAGGGCGGAGTATAATACATATAATTTATCATTATAATTAAGGATATAATTAATAAAGATTTTAGATCATAATGTGAATAGAGGTGGTTCGGCACGGTTATGTGTGGAGGGGAAGGACAATGTAAGTGTGAGTAAGGGTCTGGAAGGACAATGTAAGTGTGAGTAAGGCTCTGAAGTTCATGTGTTTAAATGCAAGAAGAATAAAAAAAAGATTTTTGGAACTGGAGGCTGTCATGTTGAATGGGGGTTATGACATTGTTGGGATTATTGAAACATGGCTTGGTGCAGCGGATGGGGATGAATATAATGTAGAGGGGTACAAATTGTTTAGGAAGGATAGAAGTAATAAAAGAGGAGGGGGAATGGCCCTATATGTGAAATCTTAATGTGAAGGAAATTCCAGGTATTAACTCATTCGTTCCTTGTGAGGACATCTGGATTAGATTACTGGGAGATAATGAGAAGGGCCTTAATATAGGAGTATGCTATAGACCTCCAGCTTCAGACAGTAACATGAATAGTATGCTCTTTTGTAACATAAAACAAACCTGTGCTGAAGGAGATTAGACTGGGAGATAATGAGAAGGGCCTTAATAGCTTGAGGGCTCCAGCTTCAGACAGTAACATGAATAGTATGCTCTTTGGTAACATAAAACAAACCTGTGCTGAAGGAGACGCGATAATAATCTATTCTATTAATTGGGAGGTAGTGACAGGTCAGGGTAAATGTGAAGAGGAGTGTTTAGACGTGGTCAATGAGTACTTTTTGGTACAGTCTGTTACTCAGCCTACGAGAGGGAAATCAATACTGAATCTGGTTTTGTGTAACAATCCTGATAGAATTTGCAGCACAAAGGTAGTAGAACCACTAGGAGCAAGTGATCACAGTGCAGTTATTTTTTGGCGAGTTAAGACAGCCTCCTCTAATCCTCTAACTCTAGATTTTTACTTTAAGACGAGCTGACTTTAATAAAATGAGAGAGAATTTAAGTAATATAGAGTGGGTAAACCTTCTAGATTACAGAACTGTGTAGTGGGGATTGAAGGTGGAAGAGCCACACGCAGATCTCACGAATATCTAAAAGCTGAACATGAGCGATCAGCCACTAAGTCTGCGAACAGATTAGGGAGCGGGGAAAAAATGGACAGAAAAAGAAAAGAAATTCCGGGCACAAAAAGTCCACGGAAAATAAATCAACAGAAAACAACTCAATAAGGGTGAGAACTCTAGAAAATAAATGGCTTTAGCTCTGGGGAACTTTAGCCCAATAAACAAAGAATAAATCTCGAAAGGAAAACCACCAAAGTGGTGAGCTTAAAACCTTTAGGTAGGAGATGATATTTCTCCCTAAGAGTGGTGATGCTAAACCTTTAAGTAGAGATAAACAAGTAGTACCTTCTCTCTTTAACTGAGAGAACCACAGAGTGGCGAAACTAAACCTTAGTTCAGAATACCGGCTAGAGCGTAACAATTAGTTTACACAGAAGCGTTTGCATGAGAGAAACAGAGACCTTAAATAAGAGGCGGAATTAACACTGATAGCCCTCAGCTGAAAGTGATCAGAAAACTCACCGACACAAGACCATATAAGGACGGCGGAAATGACAATGATTCCTCAAGCAAACAAGGGAAAAGACCATCACATGATCACGCGCCCTCCAGAGGCCAACGAGGTAAAACCGTGACAAACTGTGAATGAAAAATGGACTGCATTTAAAAGGGTTATTGTAGATGTACAGTGTAAATTCATCCCAAAAGTAAGGAAAAATAGGATGAAAAACAGTCTCCACAGTAGATGACTAAATCTTGTCCTATATATCGGAGATTTTGAGGGAAAAGAAGCGACTGTACAGAGTATATAAAAAGGAAAACTCAGAGAGAAACAAGTTAGATTATTGTAATATGCGGGCTAAGGCTAAAAAGGAAATAAGATCAGCTAAAAGGCGGTTGAAATTAAAATATCCCAAGATTCAAAAAGTAATCCTAAGAAGTTTTTTCAATATTGTAGTAGAAAAAGGAAAGTTAATGATGAGGTTAAGTGCATTAAGAATAAGGAAGAAACTTTGGTTTATAATAATAATAATATACGCCATTTAGCAGACGCTTTTATCCAAAGCGACTTACAGTAGTGAATGCATACATTTTCAGTATGTGGCCCCAGTGGGGATTGAACCCACAACCTAAGCGTTGCCAACGCTGTGCTCTACCAACTGAGCCACAGAGAACCAAGAATATTACTAACACACTAAACAGTTACTTTGTTGAGAGCTTTACTAGAGAAGAGGTTATGAATATGACTAAATGTATAGCCATGGTACATAATGTTTTGGAGGATTTTGAGATAAGGGACGTAGAAGTACTACAAAAACTACAAAAACGTATATAGGCCCTGATGGCATATATCCCAGAGTACTCACAGACCCTGGGGAAATTACGTATATATAAACCATGGACAGATATTTTTATGCAATCCATAATCACTGATGAAACACCAGATGACTGGAAGCAGGGTAGTATAATTCCAATACATAAGAAGGGGGACTGTACTGACCCAGGGAGCTATAGGCCTGTCAGTTTAACTTGCATCACATGTAAAATGCTGGAATGTATTATTAGGGATAAGTTGGAATAATTCTTGAAAAATAATAGTATTTTAAGGGAGTGCCAACATGGTTTTATCAAAGGAAGGTTATGCCTAACAAACCTCCTGGAATTTTTTAAAGAGGTTACAAAGTGTGTTGACCTGAACAGGCTTATGATATTATACCCTATATTTGGACTTTCAGAAAGCATTTGACAAGGTACCACATGAGAGGCTCATTGCTAAAATTAATTCAGTAGGAATTTCAGGAGTTGTTTCAGAGTGGGTTCATAATTGGCTGCAAGGGCGAATACAAAGAGTAACAGTAGGTGGGGCCGTATCTGACCTCGGTGCTGTGGAGAAATAAAAGGAGTATTTTATGGGATGAGAAAAGTTATTAGGTGTTCAATTTGAAAAAGACTTAGGAATTGTAGTTGATCAAAGTCTATCTGCATCAAAGCAGTGTGCTTCAGCAATGAAAAAAATCAACAGGATGCTGGGATACATAGCAAAAAGTATTGAGTATAAATCAAAGGAGGTTATATTATTGTTATATAATGCTTTTGTCAGCCCTCACTTAGAATACTGCAGCTCTTTGCAGTTCTGGGCACCGCAATACAAGAAAGATATAGAAGCTCTTGGAAAAGTTCAAAGAAGGGCAACTAAACTGATACCTGGTATGAAAGGTAAAAGTTATGAGGATAGACTTAAGGCACTCAATCTATTTAAGCTTAGCAAACGGAGACTTAGGGGGGATTTGATTGAGGTTTTTAAATTCCTAAAAGGAATTAACAAAGTGAAATAACAAATATTTTTAAAGATAAGTGGGATCAACAGAACAAGAGGCCACAGGTGGAAATTAGTTAAAGGCAAATTCTGCACAGATATTTGGACGTTTTTCTTTACACAGAGAGTTGTCAATGCCTGGAACAGCTTGCCAGGTCGAGTAGTAGAGGCGGAAACACTTGGGCTATTCAAGCCCAGGCTAGATGCAGTGCTAGATACTCTTTAGATTAGGACATGACGAGCCTAGATGGGCTGAACGGCCAAATCTCGTCATTATGTATTCTTATGTTCTTATGTTCTTATGATAACCCAACGGATTGCAATCCATTAATACGCCTATAAAATGGTTACACTGTTTTAAAAAGCACAATATTTGTAATATCTGTCGTCTATTTTCTCACCGCAATGATCGGCATATGGTTGTAATACTTTCAAAAAAGGATGTAGCAAGATGGTCCCACAGGTGATAATTTATTCAAATAATACATTAGCTTAATGTTTCTGATACTTAGTTACTTAGCTCGCTTGCTGAAAATAGACAAACCAATAAACCGATCACACTGGGACAAGTACTGACGGCTCTCCCCAGTTTCTCTGTCTCCTCTATCGTGCTGTATCTCATCATATCGGTTATGGCTTGTACTAGCAATTGTGTTATGTATGTTAAGGTTGTTCAGGAGTGGCTCGCTAGTCAATTCGCTAACGTTGTGTTGTAAATGTGACAGAAGACCACCTTCACAAATAAAGGCAGGTAGCACAGAAATAGAGATCAAAGCAGAGATAAGGCAGCTCAAGGGGTAAGTATATAAACTGAAAACGGGACTTTTTTGAGACATATGTAAACACAGATTATGTGCTTAAAACATGGTATGCTGTTATTGAAATTTGAATCTAGGACTTTAGCCTGCTAAAGTTAGCAATGGTGAGTGAATGCAATGCTTAGCTCATACAGTTCGCTCAAACAAAATTATGCACATATTTAGGCTATCCTTTATATTCATCTATTGAAAAGAATGCATAATTTAGAAACATGTCCTAGGCCTATATCCATAAGACATGGCTGTTTTTGAGAGAAAGTGATTACAACGTCAACGTTATTATATGTGGTTCAGCTAAATTAAGCTAACTTCACAGGGTAGACTACAAAGCAAATAAACATTGAACAAATACATTTGATCAACTATAAAAATGGGAGTTTTGGGGGCCTCAGATAGCATAGCAATCTAATGCACTCGCATTGACTGGTGCTTTGCGAGTGTGAGCTGCCTATTGCTGTCGTGGTTCAAAACCTGAAAAAAAATTAAATGGGAGCTTTTCTTAGTGAACACATGCATTGATGTTCTTAATTAATAATACTGAGAAAGAAAAGTAGCTTATGACCCAAACCCCTAGCTCTTGAAAATTTCCATAAATAGCTGCTCACTTCATTCATCTAACCAGAACAATGGGAACACAATGATGGTGGCTTCAATGATTATTGCATCATCAGCTATCCAGTTGTTGTAGATAAGTGGCTGCCACATGTCACAGCTGTGACATCATGCAATCCTGATAACAGCTGGATGTGAGTAACCCAAAAATAAAAATAAAAAGTATTAATCATCATCAAACACAAAAAAAGCTAAGCTATGATCACCATTCAGAGTGAAGACAATTATCACCTAAAGGTGAGACACTGTATATTTTTATTATTGTTGTTGTTATTATTATTATTATTATTAATAATAATAATAATAATAATAAATAATAATAATAATAAGGTGTATATACAGTATATATATATTATTAATAATATTATGTATACCGGTATACTGTATATATATATATATATATATAAACATCGAACAAAAAGTTCGGAAATTTGTGTTTGGTAGATTATTTTTCTATTGTAACAATGCTTCTTGGCAATAAATTGTATACTGTTGGAAAGCCTGTTTATTTCCCTTTTAAATGGTGCCCCATTTGTAAGGAACATGCATTTGTGGGATGAGCAGAACAGCTGAGTATGTGGGTTGCGGCCATGAAAAATTTGCCAAATCTTCTCTGCCAATGCCAAACAGCTTATTCTGCTGTTGCTATTGACTCTTGTTTGGTGTTGTTTGGTGGATTGGATGATTGAAGTCTATCAGTAACAAGGAAGAAACAAGACATATTGGCAATTTTACAATTTATTAATTTAATGAACAGTCAGGAGCCTCAGTAGCGTGTGGAAGAACCATACACAGCCACAACAGCCTGGCACCTCCTCCTCATGCTGGTCACCAGCGTGGTCACACACTGCTGTGGGATGGCATTCCACTCCTCAACCAGGATTTGTCGCAAGTCAGCCAACATGGTTGTGTTGGTCACTCTAGCACGAACAGCACGCCCAAGCTGATCCCACAAGTGTTCAATTGGGTTGAGGTCAGGACTGTTGATAGGCCATTCCATTCTCTCTACTTCCAAATTCTGGAGGTAGTCTCTGATAAACCCCGCTCTGTGGGGGCGAGCGTTGTCATCTTGGAGGATGGAGTTCGGTCCCAGACTGTGGAGATATGGGATTGCCACTGGTTGCAGAATCTCATCTCGATATCTCTCTGCATTGAGATTGCCTCCAATGATGACAAGCCTCGTTTACCAGTGATGAAGATGCCGCCCCACACCATCACACTGCCTCCACCAAAAGGTGTTACTCTATCGGTGCAGCAATCAGCATAGCATTCTCCCCGTCTTCTCCACACTTTGACCCTACGATCCAACTTCCGTAGGCAGAATCTGGACTCATCGCTGAACATAACGTTCCACCACATAACGTTCAGGTTCCAGTGCAGGTGTTGCCGACACCAGCGCAAATGGGCCTGATGGTGAAGGGCAGTCATGGCAGGCCTCCTGGCAGCCCTATGAGCCTGGAGATTGGCTGCGTGCAGTCTGTTCCGGATTGTCTGGGCCAAGAGCTGTGTGCCATATTGTCCTCCAAACCTTGACTGCAAATCTGTAGAAGACAGCCTACGGTTCCTAAGTGCTGAAAGGGTGAGGAACCGGTCTTCTTGGGGTGTCGTCTTCTTGGGACGCCCACTTCGCGGTCTGTCTCTGACATCCCCCGTTTCATGGAACTTGGAATTCAGTTTGGTGATGGTACTTGGGCTCACTCCAAATAATGCCGCAACTTGCTTTTGCGGAACACCAGCTTGAAGTTGCCCTATCGCACGGGCCTTATCGAGATCAGACAAACGTGGCATGCTGATTCTTGGAGCAGACACCAATTGACCACTGTAGCAGGGCCCATGCTCACAGGTGCTGCCAATCAGGTGCCAATCAGGCACCTGATTGTCAGCACCTGGGGGTACCGGAAGCTCAAAACAAGAGTCAATAGCAACAGCAGAATAAGCTGTTTGGCATTGGCAGAGAAGATTTGGCTAATTTTTCATGGGCGCAACCCACATACTCAGCTGTGCTGCTCATCCCACAAATGCATGTTCCTTACAAATGGGGCACCATTTAAAAGGGAAATAAACAGGCTTTCCAACGGTATACAATTTATTGCCAAGGAGCATTGTTACAACAGAGAAATAATCTACCAAACACAAATTTCCGAACTTTTTGTTCAATGTTTATATATATATATACACTACCGTTCAAAAGTTTGGGATCACCTGCTGGAAACTAGGTTTATCTCATAATTGACAATGCTTTACACCGCATACATTTCTGTAAATACTTAAAAATGACAAAAAACACATGTAACAATGAACAAAATGAACATCAAAGAAATGTTCAAGAAAATTATATTGAAAATTGAATCTTGGATTCCTCAAAATAGTCACCCTTTGGCATGAGAATAGCCTCACAAACAGTGGCCATTCGGTTAATAAGTTTTAGCAGGAAATCACCCGACATGTTTTCTCAGCTATCCTGCAGCAATTCCCAGAGAAACTTGTGGGTTGCTTTGCTTTGACTCTTCCTTTCCAGTTTGTCCCATACAAGTTCTACGGGATTGAGGTCTGGACACTGGGCAGGCCAGGTCTTTAGTTTGAGTTGTTGTTCACATTCCTCCTTCACCAGATAGTTCTTGCACAACTTCAAGGTGTGTTTCGGGTCGTTATCTTGCTGAAGAATGAAGGAGTGCCCGATTAGTCATAGTCCAGATGGAAGGTGACCCCAAACTTTTGAACGGTAGTGTATATAATTAATATAATCAATAATAAATCATCATCATCATCATCATCATCATCATCATCATAATAAATATTATTAAGACAAAAACATGAAGGGTATTCTGAACATATTTCTTTATTCATATGAAATTCTATTGAAGAATGTGATTCTATGACGGCTCAGAGAGAAGGCTTTCACGGAAGAAAAGGTTCAGAGGTGTCTGGGAGAGGTTTGACTCTATGTGAGAGAGAGCGCTCTCATTGGAGATAATGACACAGAATATCTGCAGATGAAAAGAGATGCAGAGCGGCTTGACTCAAGGTCAGTGCTGCCATTCAGACACATGAATGCCACATTTCCTGCACCTACACACACTTATCCAAACCTTTTACAATAACCACACACACTCCACACATACATACACACACACACACACACACACACACACACACACACACACACACACACACACACACACAGTTGCACACATACCCTTATCCAAACCGTTCACCACAATTACTGTTCGCACGCACACACACATTGCATACATATCCAAACCTTTCTTCACATACAGGTGCACCCTCACAGACACACACACACACACATACACTTATCCAAACCTTGCACCACAATAATTGCTCACACACTGTGTGACATGAGTGACAGATTTATCTTATCTGCCACAATTTATCTTATTGTGGCAGAACTCACTGGGCACATGAGTTCCATCTTTCCAACTGTGACATCATCCCCACTGTGACATCACAAACTGTTACATTCCTGCCACTGTGACTTCACACCAACTGTGACATCACCCTTTGTAGCCAAAACCAGGGCTCCACATGAGGGTCCTGGGTCTTTTTGTGCAGTGAGCTAAACGGCTTACTTGTAAGAGCGTGTGCTTTGGCTGCAGGGGTCAAAGGTTCAATATTCACATGGGCCACAGTGCTTTCATGATCTCTGGCGAGATTCCATCAGAAATGAGGGAACATTTGAGGCAGCACAGCTGAACTGAGAACATGATCAACAAGCCTTACTGACGCTCTTTAAGAAACAGGTGAGAATTAATGGAAAAACAACAGGAAGCATTGTAGGCCTTACAGAATTTGAATGCTTTAATATATCTGCACCATATTTCCTGTACATGTGGTATACATGTCGTGGATAAACTGCATGTAATAATTTTCCCCTGGCTGATGTATAATTTGTCATAATAAAAAGTACAGTCAGTAAAGTATGAAATTATTTATGATTTTTTTTTACATTTTCATGTACATTATGTGTATACCATGAATATATTCTCACATATTTAATAGGTTTTGGGTCTTGATGGTACATTTGTGCCCTTGAAATCATGCTATCAACCATGTTTGCAGTGTTTTATTGCAAAGTTGTAAGGCTTTATTTAAGAGCAGCAGTGCAAACCAGGCAGAAATGGCTTATTTTTTGTTGTGGGTGGTATAGATTTCCCAACATGTGCTAGGTGCAAGAAGGGACAAATCAGAATGAAGTGCATTGACAGGGCAGTGTTGGAACATGTGCCAGACTTCAGCAACGTTAGTGGGCACGTGTCCTGTATAGATGATGATGTCATCCCAGCAACACCAGAGCCAGATTGAGAGTACGATTCAATGCCACGGATGGAGAGTCTTCAGCCCGGTGAACCCATCGTGTGCCATGCAGACCACGAGATCAGCGGCCTTTAACAGCGTAACAAAATAAACACTCCGGCAATCGAGCTATGAAGCTTTGTAGTCGTATTGCGTCTATCCGTGACACTCGCTAATAATTCACCCGGCGGGAGAGAAATGTACATTTGTCATTTGTGGGCTTCGGAGGGCCAATCGCTTTGTAAACACGGCCATTTCCTGTGCTGCAACGGTTAACACACTTCTCCTCCACCCCCAGCCCCCCGAGGAGGACTATGCAACACTAAGGAAGAAGTTTGATTTCCCCCAGCGACAGCCATGTGTGGCCACTCTGAGGTCACAAGTTTCTCATTGCACCAATGAACATTTTCAGTGGGACAGGGGAAGAGAGAGAGAGAGAGATAGGCAGAGAATCCTGCCCCTCTCTTTCTCTCTTATCCTGCCGCATCCTGAGGGACAGTGAATAACCACCAACACTGACTCTATATCTGAACTATGGAGATACACTCTGTTATGAGCATAATATTAATTTCTATAAGTTTTTTAAAATCTCTGTGTCTTTAAATAGTGTCTTTATTTTATCCCGATTTACTGTTACTGATACCATTAACAGTATTATAATTCAAATGTTTATTATGCTTATGTGCATTCGTTAAAATGTAGACATTACTTTTTTTCCGAAACTCCATGCATGCTACTTTTTGGCAATATTTACTTAGAGAGAAAAGAGAGAGAGAGAGATTTTTCTTAAAAATGTGTTTTTTTTTGGTTTATAATTTTAAAAATAAATAAAAATCTATCCAGGGGTGTTGTCGCCAACAATAAAGAACATACCAGTGCACTCTCACAAAGAGACAAATAAAGGGAGACAGACTATGAAAATTTGAATGCATGAGAGTAATACTGTCTGAAATGGGCCCTGCAATTGGTCTGTACAAGACCAAAATTACAGTATCCCAGAGCAAATCCCAATTCCAGGGTACCACTGTCACCTAGGCAACGCAGTACTAGAACCCTGCAGACACTAAAAAAACTGCACACTCACCAGAAAAAAAGGAACCAGGTTGCACGTATTAAAGTACAAATGCTTGTAACTGTGGTAGTACCCTTGTAGAGTACTGAATTGTACCTTTAGTCAGAACCACAGAATTGTACCCTTGTACAAAAAAGAATGTTGTTTGCAGTACCTCATTACCTCATGAGCAGCCTCATTTTCATTCCAATATGGAGTGTGAATAAGGATTAATCGCCCTACCATGGTACATATCTGTACCTTTCCTAAATTTTGCACCTTTTTCCAGTGAAAAAGGTACAAAACCATATCATGAAGGATTTTATGTGTAGGGGTAAGCGGAGTAAATTTGTCACACTGGTAAGTTGTCACACTGTTCATACTTCCAACACCAGAGGACACTACCTCAAAAATCAAATACTACTTTGTGTGACTACATGTTCTGAGGTCAACTTCCTGTTCACATGTGGTCAAAGTCACTCTAATCTAAGGTGAGCACAATTTCCTTATTTTTCACCTTCAAAAGTAAAAAAATAACACTTCACATTTTATGTAATAAAACTTTGTTAGGTATAAATGTTCAAAATTCAATTTTTGTACTGAATAGAGGAGAGAATAAAGTGTATTTTGATACTTTAGCTGCAGTCCTATGCTAAGCTAACCTTGAGATTCAGCCAACATTAGCACAGATGTCAGTTTGTGGCAAGTTGTCTCATGTGAAATAGACACATAGAACTTCCTCAAAAATCATTGTGATATTGTGTAATAACACTACTTCATACAGTGTCATGCATGTAGTGTGTTATGAATTGTATTGTGGCAACAAGGATAGTAGATAGGGAGGTGGGCATAATAAGCCTGTAATGAATATGTAATTGCAATGAGGAAATGTGTTTTTGAAGGAAAGAAGGATGGATGGAAGGAAGAAAGACGGTTAGGAATTATGAAAGAAAGACAGAGAATGGCAGCACACTACCTGACATAATGTTAAAGGCAGTAAGGCAGGTGAAGTTGGAGAACAAATCAATCAGGAGTATTCTTATTTGTCAAAAAATCCAATGTGACAACTTACTCGCTGATGGGGCAAGTTGTCACAAGTGCACACTCTCTACTTAACTGTCTATAACTCCATACTGAAATAAGATATGAGATGAATACAAAATATGTGCCTGCGACTTCATTCTTTCATTTGGTATGACATTTATACCATTGTGATGTATTACACCCAGGAAATGTAAGAAAGAGTGAAAAGTGTGACAACATGCCCTGCTCTGTCCTACCTTTTGAAGGGACAATGGACACTTTGTACCCTGAGGAACAAAAGTGTACCCTAATTGTGCCTTTATTTTTCCGGTGTACCTTGGGTTTAAAAGTAATGCATCGAGGAGCTTTAAAAACAAGAAATAAGAAGGGTTCTCATGTGCATGCTGTTGAGCACAAAATCTTGAAGTAACATGAGAGTTCATGAAAAAACGGAAACATAATGTACCTTTTTTGGCAGTGAGTAGTTGCCTACACCATCAAAAGGCACTTGGAAACTGGAGGAAACTCTGACAGGAAGAGGTCTGGCAGACCCAAAGCCACAACAAAATCAGAAGACAAGTTTCTGAGAGTCAACAGCTTACGTGATAGGTGGCTCACAGGACAACAGCTTCAAGCACAGCTTAACACTGGTTGAAGTAAGGAAGTGTCAGTTTCAACTGTGAAGAGAAGACTTCGAGCTGCAGGTTTGACAAGTCGAGTGGCAGTAAGAAAGCCATTGCTAAGATGGCAAAATAAGAAAAAGAGGCTTGGCTGGGCCATGAAGCACTGCCAGTGGACTACCGAAGACTGGAAGAAGGTCTTATGGACTGATGAATCACAATTTGAAATCTTGAAATTTTGAAAGGTTTTTGTAGGCTGTCGAGTAGGCAAAAGGATGGTTCCTCAGTGTGTGACACCAACTGTCAAACATGGAGGCGGAAGCGTGATGTCTGGGGCTCTTTTGCTGGATCCAGAGTCGGCAACTCACACTTGAGTGACTGTTAACCCACGTTAACTTGTTCCTTGAAAAGGGCATTTTTGAAACTATGAAATGTACATAATTTTCTGTTTTTGGTAACCTAAACTTTTTATTACCTCTGAACTGCTTAAATTTCCGTAAAAACGAAAATGGGGGTGTTCTAAAACGTTTGACCGGTAGTGTATATATACATTAGGGGTGTAACGGTACACGTATCGTACCGAACAGGACTTTCAGTTCAGTACGAACTGTGAACCGAACAAATGCAATTTTGCTTTAACCACTAAAGCACGTGCAGAACTTTTTTTGTGTGCGGTTGCAACACTATTGACGGACATTTTTTAAATTTAAGAAATAAAGATATGTTCAGTAAGACTGTGTTTAGTAAATTATGGCCAATTAGCCACTGTTTACAAAGTTCATAATATATGAAAAGCTATTTTATGTTTTGCATTTCTTTCCCCCCCCCGCTGTACTGAAAACGTACCGAACTGTTACTTCAAAACCGAGGTATGTACCGAACCGTGATTTTTGTTTACCGTTACACCCTTAATATATATATTGTGTAACGGTACACAAATATATAGTATAAAATGTTATATAATTGTAATATGCTTATATATAAAAAATATAGCTACGTTTATCTCTGCATATGAATATCTGTGCTTTATAACTACATTACATCATTTTACCATTTTTTACTTCCATGTCATGTGGTATGTGGCTACTTTAAAAAGCTGGTTTGATCAGTACTCCCAGTAAAACCATTACCCCACCAAACTGAGAGAGAGAGAAGGAGAGAGATGAGAGAGAGAGAAAGAAGGAGAGAGGGGGGAAGAGACAGAGAGACTGGGGGGCGTGGGGGCGTGGGAGATAAGGTAGGTAATTAGGAGAAATCAGAGGTCACTCAGGGAAACCCTATTTATCTGGAAGAGAGAGCAGAAGGGGTCGCTCCTCGAGTCCAGAGTGCTGCACCAGGGCTGCTCTATCCATGAGAGGACACTTCATTAGAGATAATGACTCCTCGTGCACCTGGGACCGCTGTACCAATGCCCCAATGATCAGGAATAACCCTCTGTGCCCCCCCCACATCTCCACTGCCAGGCAACCAAACCCCTCCCTGCTTGTTTTTCACCCCCCTCCCACTCAAAGCACATGTTATGATGAAAGTTGAGGTGATTAGCCAACAGTTGCCTTAATGAGGTCTCCGATGGGTTGGCGGGGGCTGACACAGACAGGGCCAATGGCTAGGGGAGAAGGTGGAGCCTCCTTTGTCACAGGGACACCTGGGATCACCCTGTGACGTCACATCCTCCCCGCGTCGCCTTGGAGACCGTAATCAGCGAGCAAGACACCCGCCAAGGGCGGGTTTGCAGCTTGAAGCCCTTATCCGTGAGCGATAACGATAAGGTGTGTTTCTCTTTCAATTGCTCCCTTTACCCCTTCCTTTGCTACCAAGAGGGAATAAATCTAGTACAAGATCCAGGGAGTATGTTTCTCACCTTGGCTTTCTTCTCAATCTGAAACCCGAACGTATTCAACTTCGTTTCTGATAGCTTATCGCGTAAATTTAATTACCGCAGTCACCGCGCCATCATTGGCGTTTATTGGATACATTTTATTATTGTCTCCTCACTGCCCCCGAGCAGAAGTGTTTGCACTGCGCCGCGAGCCAAACTTTAATTGGCGTCGGCACCGGCGGAGCGTTCACGTGTAACGTAAGCAAACGCCGCCTTGCTCTCTGACGAAAGCGGAGGATGCAGCGGCGGTGCGCGAGCCGCGGCAGCGCGGACAGGACGCCGGGCTATGCTCGCCTGCTCGGCGCGAGCTGATCCCCTCTCTCAGCGAATGATTGCACGTTGTTACGTAACCCCTCCATGTTTGACCTTTGAAGAGATGCAATTACTGCCATTCCGTGCTGCCTGAAAACAACTGCCATGTCAATTTGCCACTGGCGGTGTTTTTTTTCCATTTCACGCAGCACAAATCCGTAAAACATTAATCATCTGCGTGTCTCGGCCGTTCAAAACAAATACATTCTTGTGTGTGCTTTAAAAAAGTTTGCCAAAGCAATGAAATCCTGTGAGTCATTCCTACAGAAAATTATGGAAATGCTGTAATTATATAATCTGATTCTACAAAGCAAGATTTATGAAAATATTTTTCCAAGCAAACAATGGTTGAACAAATGTCAGTGCTGTCGATGTTGTTTCAGTGTCAGTTATCTTGAAACATAAAATGCCAGAATTTACACACCTAAGCTAATCATTTTTCAGTCATAGCTATTTCAGTTATGAGGAAAAAAAACCTCCATTATAGGCTATGTTGTTGCAGTAGTTTACGAATATCAGGACAAGGACTTAATTTTATTTTTGGCTGCAAATTTTGTTTTTAAAAGCATTTTAAAATGTACATTTAACATTTACATCAGTTTTCTCCTTTTATCCAAAAAATAAAACCACACGCTCCCTCACTCCAGATAGCCTGTTTTTCCTTTTTATAAATGTAATCATCGCTTCTTTTCTCCCCTAAATGACACATTCAGCACATAGTGTCCATGCTCTCCCTTCCGAAAGCCAAGGGCCTCCCTGTCAACCATCTCGTTCTTTTGGACAGCAGAACAAACTGTACAGCACAAAGCAACAAACAGCATGCCAGTTTCGCTGAAGCAAAATTTTTGGTGAACACAACAACAACAACAAAAGAAAACCTCCAGGAAGACCAGAAACCTCCATGAGAAGAGAGTATCCCAGTCTTCCATTTCAAAGCAAATCTTTTCCTGGCTTAAAAAAAATGTCATAGAATCAGAAAGAAGGGGGTGGAGGGGGGTGATTGTGAATCTCACTATGGTGGGGGTGGTGATGGGAGGGGCACACTTGACGACATGGTGGACGAGTAAAATTCCAGCGATCGAGCCTCGGGATGGCCCCAAAAGTAAATCAGGAAAATGCAGTAAAACACACCGTCCGCTTCATCCTTTAAAAGCGAACAAACTAACTAACAAACAAAAACTAAACAAGAACACTAAACATTCCATGGCAGCACTGGGTCCCGAAGCTGTGAAGCTGAAGCCAAATGCTCTATACTGAAGCTGAACCCCAATGCTGTTACCTATGCAGAAGCTGAAGCCCAATGCTCTATGGTGAAGCTGAAGCCCAATGCCCTTACCTATGGTGAAGCTGAACCCGTCAATGCTGAATGTGGCACTCCGGCACTTCTTAAAGCCCTGCTTCCTGGAGCTGGGCTCCGTCATTTTCCACACTCTTTCTTCCTCTTTTCTTTTCTTTGTTTAAAAAATAAATAAATAAAAATTCTTATCTCTACCGATTCTCTTTCTTTTGGCTGTTGTTCTCCTCTCTGTGCACGGGGAGGGAGGCGGGACTGTGCATGTGTGTGTGTGTGTGTGTGTGCATGTGTGTGTGTGTGTGTGTGTGTGGGGTGGTTGTTCTCTGGGTGCTCTACCCAGGTAGAGGTGCGTGGGGTGTAATTAGCAGAGTTCCTCGCGACGGGCGTCAGTGACGGTGGCGACGGTCGACCTGGCGACAGGTCCTCCAGGCCGCCCGCCCCCACTCCCCCAGGGCCCCCACCGGCTCCCACCTGCCCTTCTACCCCCTCACGAGATGCAGAGAATCCACCTTCGCCATGTGGGGCTGAACTGACGATCTCTCTGTCTCTCTCTTTCTGACTCTCTGTCACTCTCCCCCCTCTCTCTCTGACTCTCTGTCACTCTCTCCCCCTCTCTCTGACTCTGTCACCCTCTCTCTCTCTCTCTCTGACTCTCTGTCACTCTCCCCCTCTCTCTCTCTCTCTCTCTCTCTGTGACACTCTCTCTTTCTCTCTCTCGCAACGCCAACATCCAGCAGCAGCCACAGCCTGCACAGTCTGCAAGTCCTGTTGATGGTTCTCTCTCTCATTTCTCTCTCTCTCTTTCTCCCAGCCCTCCCTCTCTCCCTCCCCTTTCTTCTCTCTCTCTCTCTCTCTCTCTCTTTCTCTCCCTTCTCTCAACATACGAGCACATGCATCTGATATGGAGTGTCAATCATGAGCGCAGTGTGTGTGTGTGTGACGTGAGAGTCTGTGCCTGTGTGTGTGTGTGTGTGTGTGTGTGTGTGTGTGTGTGTGTGTGTGTGTGCGTTAGTTACAGCACTGATATTACTCCCCTGTTGTCATTTCATAAAACAAAATGTTTACCTTGTCGGGGCACTGTGACACGGTAATGGAGGGCCTAGGAGATTTGGTGCGTGACGCAGGCACTCCAGTGCCGAAGCACAGGTGCGGTTACTCCTTAATGCCCCCGTCTCCGCCAGAGCAGAGCCAGGAGACAGCAGGCTCACTCACTCCTAATTACCGCGGTGGACTTTTTTTAGCCCTCATTTTGCTGGTGTCACCTTACCACTGCCAGCGCTGGTCGTTCTAACAGCCAGGCGATTGGCCTTTTGTTCCTCATTACATCAGTCACCTGGTTTAGCTCCGGCACAGTGTGGTTAGCGCCAAATATTTAGGGAACCAAGCCTCATAACTGCACACGGTTAGCAGTTCAGATCCCAAGTGCAGACTAGGAAAAACTACTTAACCGGAGCTACCCCCGTCAGCACGTTTGTTTGATTGGTTGATACATGAAATGCAATGTACAGTGCATCACTTTCCTTAGTGAAGGGAGAATGATGAAAAATGCTTGCCTTTCTTTGTCGACTGAGGCGGGATACCTTCGTCGTACTGTTTACTAGAGCACGCTCTTTTGTTTAGTTTTTTGAAATATCTGGATTTTGAGTTGGCTATCTGGGGCAGTTCGCAAATGTCACTTATGACATAGTTGGAGCACGTTTTGCCAGCTGCAGTTGTTCCATTTGTAAAAATGTTCCTTGGCATTACACACAGTATGCACAAATGAACATTGTGGGTCCTACAATTTATTTTCCATTTTGCCTTTTTTTATTTTACACGCAGTTTCGTTTTTATTTCTTACTTCCAATCCAGTCTGAAGGTGGACCTTTAATTAAAAACAAATGTTTTGTTCTTAAGTTAAAAAAACTGATCATTGTGCTTGTAGGGCCTTACAAGGTCTTGCTGTGTAAAAACTGAAGACTGCCCTTTGTTTGATTTTTTACATTTGCAGTTGAGTAAGCTGTGGTCAATGGTCCGTCACTAAATAGTTTGAGTGAAGATTTCTCTGTTATGTAGTGGTGTATCCTACTGCCTTCATCTAAACAAGTCAGTCAATAGTTATTTAGTTCACAAATAAAGGCCAAAATGATCAGGGCGCACAATTGGCCATCGCGTCGTCCGGGGAGGGAGGGTGAGACTTCGGTCGGCGGAACGTCCATGCCTCAGTGACCCCCACTGGTAATTCGGGGACCCACAGTCCACCCTGCACAAGCTACACATGAAGTGTCCTCCTCGGATTCGGCGTCTGACGCGAGCTTGACCGGCAGTCCGCAGTGAGAAGAGAAGCAGCGGCTTCACCACACAAATGCACGGAGGGCGCTGCAGCGATGAGCGTGAACGCACACAAGCTGGGCGTTCACAATTCTGGGAAAATATGAATACAATTTTAAAAAGGCATAATAAAAAAAATGCTTGCGTATGCAGCGAACCGCAGGTGATGCTCTGTCATTATCGCACGGCATTTCTCGAATGCATCAGATGTTCTCAAAGAATCCGTACACAGCACCATGGTACGTCAGCAGCGATATGGAGATCACGTCACAGTCTACATCCACTGCTTTCTCAATGGAGTGCCGTTAAAAACCTCTCACAGTGTAAAGTGGCACAAAGCACTGTTGTTGAACACAGGATCACTGCAGTCAAGGGACGACCATTCCACAACACCATTCCTTCTGCCATTTTGTCTAAAACAATGCTACCCATAATTCAGAACAAATGTATTTTAACATTTAATATCATTTCCATAACAACTATGATACACTATATACAGTGGGGAAAATAAGTATTTCACCCCCTGCTGATTTTGTGAGTTTGCCCCCTTACAAAGAAAGGAACGGTCTATAATTTTCATGGTAGGTTCATCTTAACAGTGAGAGACAGAATATTTTAAAAATCCCAGAAAATTACATTATATGAATTTTAAACATTTATTTGTGTTTTATTGAGGAAAATAAGTATTTCACCCCTAGCAAAACATGACTCAGTACTTGGTGGAGAAACCCTTGTTGGCAAGCACAGCGGTCAGACGTTTCTTGTAGTTGGTCACCAAGTTTGCGCAGATCCCAGGAGGGATTTTGGCCCACTCCTCTTTGCAGATCCTCTCCAGATCCTTAGAAATCAATTTTCAGTGTCCTGGCTGAGGGAAGGAGGTTCTCACCCAAGATTTCCCGGTACATGGCCCCATTCATCCTCCCCTCGATCCGGTGAAGTCGTCCTGTGCCCTTAGCAGAGAAACAGCCCCAAAGCATAATGTTTCCACCACCATGCTTGACGGTGGGGATGGTGTTCTTGGGGTCCAAGGCAGCTTTTTTCTTCCTCCAAACACGGCGAGTTGAGTTGATGCCAAAGAGCTCGATTTTAGTCTCATCTGACCACAGCACTTTCTCCCAAGCCTCTGAATAATCCAGGTGCTCACTGGCAAACTTCAGACGGGCCTGTACATGTGCCTTCTTGAGCAGGGGGACCTTGCGGGCACTACAGGATTTCAATCCATTACGGCGTAGTGTGTTACCAATGGTCATCTTGGTGACTGTGGTCCCAGCTGCCTTGAGATCATCAACAAGCTCCAGCCGTGTAGTTCTGGGTTGTTCCCTCACCTTTCTCATGATCAGGTTCACTCCACGAGGTGAGATCTTGCGTGGAGCCCCAGACCGAGGGAGATTGATGGTCAATTGGTGTTTCTTCCATTTTCTAATTATCGCACCAACAGTTGACTCCTTCTCACCAAGCTGCTTGCCAATGGTCTTGCAGCCCATTCCAGTCTTGTGCAGGTCTACAATTTTGTCCCTGATGTCCTTAGACAATTATTTGGTCTTGCCCATTGTGGAGAGGTTGGAATCTGATTCATTGATTGATTCTGTGGACAGTTGCCTTTTATACAGGTAACGAGTACTTAATTAGGAGTACTAATTAAGTAAGAGGACTAATCTGTGTGCCTCCTGGTCACATAACCGGTCTGTGGGAGCCAGAATTCTTGCTGTTTTGCTAGGGGGTGAAATACTTATTTTCCTCAATAAAACACAAATAAATGTTTAAAATTCATATAATGTGATTTTCTGGGATTAAAAAAAAATATTCTGTCTCTCACTGTTAAGATGAACCTACCATGAAATTTATAGACCGACCGTTCCGTTCCTTTCTTTGTAAGGGGGCAAACTCACAAAATCAGCAGGGGGTGAAATACTTATTTTCCCCACTGTATACTGTATATATTGAAAATAGAAAACACATTCTGTACATGATTATTTTTATGTGCGATGTGTCATAAAATGCCAGCTTCTTTTATTGTGACTTTTTAGCAGACTGCACACTCATAAGAAGTGTATAAATTTATAACAGTGAATGCAAACAAATTGACCATATACTGTATATAAATGGTTGATATGTTTGCATTCTCTGTATGTATATATATATATATATATATTGTCCTAGTGTATACCATCTTTTTAAAATAATGATTTCAACAGTTATTTGAACAGCTGCTCCAATTTCAGCTTTGTAAAACAAACACATAATCGGAGACTCACCCTTTGAGTTTGAAACCGGTGACCATTTTAATGTGTGTGTATTTGTGCATGTGTACATGAGTACGTGCATGTGATAAAGTGAGAGACTGGAAATGAAATTACATATACAGTGGGGTTCAAAAGTCTGAGTTCACTACCAAGATATGTTTGTTTTCATCATCAAAAACATTTTTACTCATGTGGTATTTGCTATTCAAGAATGTCATAAAACACTGATACAAATGTTTTTTTACGTTTGTTTGAGAAAGAATGGTATGAAATTGTAATATCTGTAAATATTTGTTTGCACACCATTGCCCTTCATTTACTCAAAATGTTGTGACACCTTATTTTTCATTTAGGTTTTAATACATGGACACTCCTAATACACAGTGTGAGTTGTTTTGGTCTTGAAACAATACATACTGGATAATGACGGAATTAATATGGTCCTCTATGTGTTCTCGTTGCTACTGTAGGTGCTTTAACCTTGGAAAAGGACACAGTAATTATGTAATTATGTTTGACAGCAGTTTGTAATTATGTCAGCAGAGCTTAGTGAAGTAGTTAGAGGTCAAATTGTGGTGTTAGTTTTTATTAATTATGAAAACAGACATAGGCAGTCGCCTAGGGCGGCACACCGTCAAAGGGCGCACGCACGCAGCTGTCCATATATAGACACAAACGCACGTTCACCTCAGTCTCGCTCATCTGTGTTCAGTGCTGCGCTACAGCGCTACGCTAGCATCGGGCAAGCATGGTGTGACTTTTTCATCCCACTGCTTCTGCTGTCTGTCAGCCTATGAAGTCTCCTAGTCCTCACCTGCTAGAAGCCCGAAGTTGGGGAGGGGTGGAGGTCAATAGCGCCTCTCAAACTCACACTGTACAGTACAAGTCAATCAATGAAATCACAAAATAACATTGCAACCAAATGTGCCCCTGCTCTCATAACACACACAGGCAAATAGAAATAATATCTCAATAGCTACTGATATACAGCTGAAATCTTGCCTGGTTTAAAATATAATAATAAATGAAAACGAGTCTGTACACCAACAAGGTGAAATGGTTTAGTCTCTTGACCCTGCATTGATGGGCAATCCATAGTCACACAAACAATCGTGTCACACACACATTGAGGTACGTTGCCAAAATGAAAAGATCAAAGCCTTCTGGATTTCAGTTTATAAAAAAGAGAAAAGAAGAAGAGGCGAAACGGGACAAAGATAAAGGTATGTGTTATGTTATCTCATCATGAACATTATGTTGCGTTTTGAAGCATCAATTGCTATACTAAAGTTAATGCTAGCTAGTAGCTCAAGCATTTAGCTAACATTACACTGGCTATAATGATGCTGAACTTTCTCAAAAAAATGTCTTTTTTGACTATCATCATGAACATTTTCTGTGAATTTGGGGTAATAATAGCGCTATACTCAGGGCCGTCTCAAGGGGTGGGCGGGGCCTGGGGCGAGTCAACCTATGCGGGGCCCAGCTGTTAATGCGATGACATCATAGACGTAGCAACCATTGTTTATAATAGCCAACCCATCGTAGGCCTACATCGTAGCTATTATATAGGCTCTGATAACTATGAGCTAAGGTTTTACAGGCTACGACATCACCAAACCATCCATATATGCCCCTTGAATTAAAATATTTCAATTAGCATAAACAACTCACCAATCTGACTGACTAGCTGACTGTCTACAGTGTGATCTTTCTGTCCTTCATTGTGGCAAACTCAGCAATAAGATCCACATCGTCGAGGGTTGAAGCAACGTCTTTCTCGTTGGTTGCCCCCCCCAAAAGATGGCCCTGGTTATACTGCATCACTATGAGCTTCCTACCAGCTAGTTAATATGCATATAGGCCAGCTAAACTAGCAGCAAAACAGCAGAAGATATCTTAAGTCTGGTTTGTTCATAATTAACTTTCAGTCACATTGAGCCAGACTCAGCCAGTATTAAGAAGATGCAACTCCGCTGTGTTCAATTTAGTTTTATTTGTGTGCACCTTCCATTTTTACGTTAGATACACTATGTTTCAGTGTTCTTATTTATTGTCTTGGACAGCACCTCCTTATTTTGTTGCTATTTTTATTTATCTATTATTTATTGTTCAATTTAAACTTGTTATTTGTATATATCTTGGATTTTTTATCTTGTTTAGCATGGCCTCCCTGGGGCTTGGGGGTGTATGACTGATCTCGCCTAGGGCACCAAGTGAGCCAGGACCACCACTGACTGTATATATAGTATATCTTGCACATCTTGTAAGTCGCTCTGGATAAGAGCATCTGCTAAGTGCCTAAAATGTAAATGTAAAATGTAACTATATCAGACCTGTATCAAATACATAATTGAAAATTTGAAATACAAAATTGAAAACAGTCCTGCAATCCCTGAGAATAACTATGTCACTAACCAGAAAGTGTGAACATAAGAATTGAAAGTTCATATATTTGGAATATCTCATCTCATCTCATTGTCTAAGCCGCTTATTCCTGGTCAGGGTTGCGGGGGGGCTGGAGCCTAACCCAGCATGCATAGGGGCGAGAGGCAGGAATAAACCCTGGACAGGTCGCCAATCCATCGCAGGGCACACACACCATTCACTCACACACTCATACCTACAGGCAATTTAGACTCTCCAATTACGCTAACGTGCATGTCTTTGGACTGTGGGAGGAAACCGGAGTACCTGGAGGAAACCCACGCGGACACGGGGAGAACATGCAAACTCCACACAGAAAGGCCCCCGGCCTGGATTCGACCCGAGACCTTCTTGCTGTGAGGCGACAGTGCTATCCACTGCACCACCGTGCCGCCTATTTGATATATATATATGCAGAGTTAAAAGATTATATATATAATTGTTCTCAATTATGCGTCATGGTTTCCTCCACATGACGGGGCGAGTCAGTGGTCCTTTGGGGAAGAGTGGTGGCGGTGTGACATCAACGGCTTGTCAGAAAAGCAGTTTCTCTCTATCTCTCTCTCTCTCTCTCTTTTCTTATCTCCTGTGATCACCAATTATTTCTGAAAAAAGGGGGGGAGGTGTGTGGGAGGAGCTGTACCTAGCTAATGCACCCATATGAAATCTCAAAGGAAACCTGTGAAGAACTGTGACATTGTAAAACTGGACTTTAATAGAGGAGGGGGGCAGAGCGAGGCACCACCCTTGGGGCACCCCCCCCTTCCCCTTCACAAATGCGTTTGGGGGGGGGACTGGGATGTCTGCTGGCGAGTACACTGTGGTGAGAAACGCTGTGTCTGGAGCTCAGCTTAGTGACAGGGAGAAAAATGACACACGTGATTTTAAAAGAAAAATTAAACAGAGGGGAAAATAAATAAATGCTCGAGAAAATGGTGCCTCAAACTCAACTTATTCAAGTTCAAGTGCTTTATTGGCAGGGAATACATTTGTAAATATTGCCAAAGCGTAAAGCAATACATTTAAACATGAACACAGCAAACGCTATACAGCTATGCTATACAGCTGGGATAACTGTGGTGACGACAAAAATGACAACGACAACAACAATAGTAATAATAATGCTAATGAAAAAATCTAAAATAAAAAGCAGTATTTGCTCAGTGACCCTCAGGTTACGGTAGGCTGAAATGTATTGTGCAACAATTGGGGCTGCTGGCCCTTCTCCTAATAGGATTTTAAGTTTTTCATGTTTTTTAAAATTATATGTCAGGGAACAGAGGTTCTTGATAATTAAAGACTTTTGAAGTATGACTTTCTTATTTTTGAAATTTTTTTGAAATCTGAATCTCTCTGTCTTTCTCTCTCTCTCTCTAATGTGAACGACGGACTTACAGCATGTGCTGCACGTTTCACGGACTCCCACACAAAAAAACCCACACAGATCTGTGCTGTCTGTCTTAGATGTTCCTGGATGGTTACCTCTCGGGGACCAAGCCCTCGAAAGACAATGCTGGCTCCTGTTGTTCTTCGGGACACCTGCTCCTAAGCGCAAAGTGCAGAAACGGGACGTACAAACCCAGCAAGGGCCCCACGGAATGTTCCGCAACGTCGCCTGGCAACCACGCAAGCTTTTATGTCATACCTTAAGGCTCCTGGAGCCGATCGCAGCAACACAGAGTGGGTTAGATTGAGCTCACTGATTTGTTTTCCACCGTGAGACCTCTAATGCTGTCCTAATCGATTACACTGTCATCATAACAACAGTAAAAGTCATAATTATTTCTTTTTTTTAATTACCATTGACAAATATTAAGTGTTATTATTATTACTATTATTATTGTTATTATTATTATTATTATTATTATTATTATTATTATTATTACTGACTCACCTCAAATTCACCAGTGCATAGCCCCCTCCTGCGTGCAGGCCATATAACTACAGTATGTCTCATGGAGTAGTGGATGTTCACACATTCATTCATGTTTGCACATTCTCAAGAAACAGAACAGCTACCGCGGCACATCAAGAGGTTTTAAATATGTAAATGTTTTTTATACATGCACGTAAAGTGCAAAGTCAATGGGCTAGGCCTTGTGCTGCCCTAACAAAGAGACGCAGCGATGCCAACGACTCGGAATAATGCATGTATACACATGTACTGTATATAAATAGTTTAATTAAAAGGTTGTGTGAGAGAAAGGAGTGACAGCCAAGTGATAGGAATTGACACGATTGTGTGTGAAAGTATGTGGAGTAGTGTGGGGAGCCGAACGCCATCACACTCTCACAGCAATGTCTGTTTACCCTCTGGGACCATATATAAACAGCCCATCACATCTGTTCTCAGACAGCTGTGAAGGCAAAGCCTCATCTTTGCGCTCAGTGTTAGAGGAAAAAAAATGGATTCCAATATATAAGAATAAGCCTTATGATTATGATGTTATTATTTGTATAAACCTTGTGGTGATACGGGTAACTGCCAAAATAAAGGAAACACTGGAGTAAATGAAGGGTTCTGGCGGCTCTGTATGGAGGAATGGTCTCAGATCCCTTGCTATGTGTTCTCCCACCTCATCAAGTATTGTAGAAGAAGACTCTGTGCAGGGGTGCCAATAATTGTAACACATTCTTTTTTGAAAAATGTTTATTTTTTGATAAGGATTTTTTTTCTTTTAATAATTTGACTTCAATTAAAGGTTAGACTTCGCTCATATTTTGAGTGTAAGATCAAGCTGATGAACAACGAAGACATTTTTTCATAGCCTTTTTTGCCAAGGGTACCAATAACTCTGGAGGACACTGTACATTTTTCAGTATACGTGATCCCAGTGGGAATCGAACCCACAACCTAAGCATTGTCAACGCCATGTTCTACCAACTGAGCCACACAGAACCACTTAAATAAATGTCATTCTTTCACTTGGTCAGGATGGCAGAATCACGCAATTCCACAGGAGACTGAAGAAACACAGTTTTTCAGACTACACTTCAATTAAATACTAAATGTTTTTTTTTATATGCAGGTCTTGTGACACAGACACTGGCTGGCAGTGTAGCATAATGGTTAGGGAGCTGGGCTTGTAACTCAGAGGTTGCAGGTTCAATTCCCAGGTTGGGCACTGCTGTTGTACCCTTGAGCAAGGTACTTACCCTTATTTGCTTCAGTAAAAAATATCCAACTGTATAAATAGATTGTACAGAATATGTAACAGAAATGTAAAAAACGGTAAGAGTGCTCTGGATAAGAGCGTCTGCTAAATGCCAAAAAAAGTAAATGTAAAAGTAAATGTAGACACGGTTTGGTTAAAAGCGTCTGCTAAATGCCTTGATCATAAATTGAAATTGATTTAACCATAAGTCCTCCAGTGCACCCCCACACACACAACACTTGTAAACAGTATAACCTACGACCGACAAACTTTATTGGACATCGGAAATAAGAGTTTGACTATCCAATTCAGCCCACCTAGCAGTATCTCTTTGTGTATCAAACAACACTACAAGACGCGACGGGTAAAAGAGCCGGCATTCAGATGCGGAATCGAAACCGTCCCTACCGAACTGCAATGCCGAGTATATTCTTGAGCAATGCAGTCTTTGGCTAACAAGCTGGATGATATGCGGGCGAGGATCGAGTTCCAACGGGAGACACGAGACTGCAACGCGTTTTGTGTTTTACGGAAAGCTGGTTGAACGAAAACATCCCAGACACAGCTATCGGATAAAAAAGACTTCTCTCCCTTCCGCTCCGATAGAACATCGGACAGTGGGAAAACGAAAGGCGGCGGTGTGTGTGTTATGATCAACTCGTCCTGGTGCACGTAAGTAATGTCTCCATTAAGACAACTCTGTGTTCACCGGAATGATTCTGCAGTGCCGACCACACTACCTCCCGACCTCCCAGGAATTTCACGCAGTTGTTCTGATCGCGGTGTATGTCCCGCCGAGCGCCGACATTACGCTGGCTATGGAGGCGCTACACAAAGCGATCTCTGCAACTCAATCCAAACACCCCGGACGCTGCTGTCATTGTAATTGGGGACTTTAACAGAGCGAATCTGAGGAGTGTTCTCCCAACATTTACCAACATGTACAGTGTAACACCAGGGAGACGCCATCTTAGACCATTGTTATTCCACACAAAAGAACGCCTACAAGGCGTTCCCCGCCCACCACTGGGAAAATCCGACCACAGTGTCATCTTGCTACTGCCAAAGGTTGGGCACTGCTGTTGTACCCTTGAGCAAGGTACTTACAAGTCTGTCTGTTTACCCAAATTTGCTTCAGTAAAAGAACGACACACAAAAATATCCAACTGTATAAATAGATTGTACAGAATATGTAACAGAAATGTAAAAAAACGGCTAAGAGTGCTCTGGATAAGAGCGTCCTCAAGGCATAAATGCCAGACATCTTTAACCTCTCCTTAAAAAAAGTAAATGTAAAAGTAAATGTAGACACGGCTTTTGAACACATCTGTTAAAAGGATCCCCTGCAATTCATATCGCAGCAACAGGTCCACAGATGAAATGCCTTGATCATGCCAAGAAAGGCAACTATGTGAGAATGCTGTTTTGAAATTGCATAAGTCCTCCAGTGAACTGTTAGATTTAACCATCACACACCTTCTCAGCCTGTCAACGTTGAGAAAACAAAGGAATAACAGGGGTGTGCACGTGCCCCCCATTCTCAGCAGCTTCAGACACACACACACACACATGCACAAACACTCCCCGCCCCCTACACACACACAGAAACACACACACACAACACACAGCACGCACCCCCACACACACATGCACGCTAAAGCCCCACACACATGCTCACACCCCCTGTATCACACACACACACAACACTTGCAATATTGTACATCTATCTTACTTATTATATTATATATTATATTATTATATTATTATATTATATATTATATATTATATTATATTATATTATTTTATATATTATATTTTACTATCTTACAATTTTCTTTTTTTTTTACAATTTAAAAGCGTGTCGATTGCACATAAGCGCACAAGACACTTCAGGACTTTGTTGGCTTCTTCAGTCACTTAAAGACAACAGAGAACACACCAGTGATGACAGAAACAAAATCACCAGCAGAAAACCGCGGAAAATATCAGGCCTGGATCACACAGCTGAACGAGGGATACAAAGGAAACCAAGGCTGAGATCCAGTGGTTTAGATAATTCACTTTTTTTCCGTGCGAGGGCAGACACAAATAGCCGCCCCCCTTCACACTCTTTCAAAAGACTCCACTTCTTCAGACTCTCTCCAACTGTAGCCTGCTCCCCTCCTGTTTCCAAGGAAACACGAGCATGCTGCACAGAGGAAATGGCCGCTGTTAAAAAGCTAAATTACAGATGAAAGACACACACTCAATATAAAGATGACGCAGCATCAATGACATTAAGATTAGCAATTATGCTTTGTGTCTCTTTTTTCTTCTTCTTCTTCTTGACACATTAATTGCTTAATGAGTGATTTGAACTGTCCAGTAAATGTAAAACACAAAACCTTTGTTGAGGGTTTGCTTCAAAAAGTGACACCTTTAGGAACAAAGCAAGCCAATCTCCATCCCATAACCCAGCTCTGGCAAAAACCTGCTAAGAACCAATCAGATTGCAGGTTTTTTTTTTTTTTGTGGGAACCCATCTCACAAACTGTATCTTCCCTCTCCACATGCTCTCGAGATCTGGGGTCAAGACTTAGGACATAAGTAACTTATTCAAATTAAATACAGGCAGTCATAACTTAATCCCTTTAAATGTGATGACTGAAGATATCTGAGCATGTGCGCCATCCAGCACATACAGATGGCTGGCCATCCTTGGACAGACAAAACCTTGAAGATGAGAACCCACAACCCTCTGGCATATCCAGAACACTGACCACTGCTTTGGAAAATCCCCTCTGGCATATCCAGAACACTGACCACTGCTTTGGAAACATTAAAAAGCTGCTGGTTCCATCCCCCGCCCTGCCCTGGTATCTGGAGGGATGAGGTCCGACCCATTCCTACACTAGAATGCACTTCCAGTGGTCTGGCCGCCCCAGGACTATTTGGTTGTTTTTCTCGTATCCCACAATTTTCCAGGAGTTCATCTCGGCCAGACAGTTTCCTACATTGGCAATGGCTTTGCCCGTTGTCAACCTGTTTGTAAAACATACAAAAATAAAATTGATTGATTGATTGATTGATTAGCAGTGAAGGAGAAGTTGCAGTGGGGTCAGGTGGCGGGGGTGGGGGGGGAACAGGAACAGACCCTTTGACAAGCTAAAAGTCAAAACTGATCCTAGATCAGCACTAATACTCCTACTCTTAGAGGCTTTATACATACAGGCCCTGACCTAATTATTTGAAATACTTCTATGTTACTACGTTAAGACACCAGTAAAATCCTGCAGATTACTGACAATAAAAAAAAAAGGTTTAAAACATCACTTCATTCAGAACTTCTTAATTCTTATAATTGCACATTTTGGTTTAATTGAAAACAGCATGGAGACACATAGGAGCTGTGCACACACAAACACAGCATTGAGACACATTGAGGCCCCTTACACACATGAACACAGCATGGAGAAAGCATCAATGAAAGACAGCTCAGACCCATCTACAGGCCACATCTCCACAGCCATGAAGGGCAGGTCTCTGACATAGCCACCTCCCTTGCCTCACCCCCAATACACACACAGCGAAACACAAACCCTTCTACACAGAGATACACAATGTTTGTGCCTTCACACCACATTAGTTGCTTCGATTGCACCTGGGTTCAGTTACCTGCCAGCAGCCAGACAATGCTACCTTAAGTGTCTCACCTGTGGCTCTGACTGGAGTGAAAGATAACCCATTTTTGGTCATCCACTGCAAACCACAATATCCCCAAATACGCCCTGGATGTTTGTGAGCATAATTGTATTTGGTGCACTGATATTTTACTGTATTATTACTTAATTATATTATTTTTTTCACTTATGTATTTGTCTTTGATCGTTTATCTCATTTACCAAATGACCATGTATTGCCCAACGGTTATATAACCGCTCGTTTCCATTGGCAGTTACACAAACATCGCACTTAAGCGGGCCACTATACAGTAGAAATACAATCAATCATTCATACAGAAGCGGTTTGATAGGGAACATGTGCACGTGGGTGTAGGAAGGGCAAACAGAAGCCCCAAACCTCCCCCGCACTCTCGCACGGAGTCAAGGCAACGACGGCAAAATACCTTTGAGCTTTCAGGAAAAATACGAAACGAGGGACGGACAAGAGCACCGATCTTTGTTCAACCTTAAATGCTTAAAATGTAAAATGTAACCTGGCCATCCGAACGCCTCCTTTCACCGCGTGGGACACGATGAACTGACATCTTGTATTTTCAATGGCAAATAAAATATAGCAAAATCTTTTTTTTAATGACAGAACAAAATGAGGGGCGGGTGACAGAAAATGTCACGGAATTACACCTTTACTATTTTCCGTGAATCTTCCTACGTCGGGTGATATCCCACTGAGCCCATTAATCCACGAGCAACGTCAGTTCCACGTGAAGTAGGCTACGAAATGCGTAACCTCGCAACCCCCTTTCACACACATCATTTTACGTTGACCTTGGTGTTGTTTTTACTCTGCCGCGGGCGGGAGGGGAGCGGTAAACGGATGGTGGTGCGTGGATGAAAGAGGTGGGTATTGTTCTCACATGTAAGGGCTTGCCACAGCGTTCCCTCACATCATTCCCACTGGCTGCCATGCAAACACCACGTTGTGAGTGACAATACGCACATTATAAACTAAACTCCAACTAGCGATTTTTCCCCGATATTATTTCTTATTTTTAATCATGATGGCATTTACACAAGTGTCGTTTTAATGATCTCACATATACAGCGTGTCTTTGATGGTGTGCATTTTCTGTGCTATGTAATAAAAATGTCGCTGCAGTATATATATTTTTCCACCAGGAAAGCACATTTCATGCATTTAACATTGTTAATAAAATGACTAACTCTAACTCTAATTTCTCAATGCATGCCAAAATGTGTGTTGTATATGACACACATATTTCTCATTTTACATTTCAGATATAGCCATATCCATGTCCCACAGTGTACACTATGCTGCATTTAGAACTAGAACTAAACACCAGTATGTGAGGGGCTGGTGAATTGAATGTCCTTTGTGCTAAATTGCATAATCGCCTCAATTACATGACCTATAGTCACACAAACCAGGCTTTTCCATGTCTTTTAAGTCAAAAAGCCTTATGGGAAACAATGAATGCCTCTAATATCAATAAATGATCTGGCAAAAACATGCCGATTGTTTATATATTGATAAGTGTCACACTGATAAATGTCATAATTGTATATATTTTATTGTAGTTAATATAGATTGGAGTGTGGACTTTGGGAATTTCTAACCTATCCAGAAATGTATTGTATTGTAAAATATTATGAGAGTTCAGATAATTGATGAATCTATAAATTGACTGATTTTAGTACTTTAGTCCAAGCCTAGCAGTGTAGTATAACGGTTAGGAAACTGGGCTTGTAACTCAGAGCTTAACAGTTCAATTCCATGGTGAGGTACTGCTGCTGTACCTTTGAGCAAGGTGCTCAACCTCAATTGTTTTAGAAAATATCCTGCCATATGATTTGAATGTAAATTGTGTTGCTAAATGAAAAACAAAAAAAAGGTCTAATCATTTTCTCTGGCACAGTTTTATGAAGCAGAGTGGTGATGGTTGCGGTTGCACTGATGATCAACTCTCTGTCTTTAACTCATCTCTGTTTGGGAGCCATAATAGCTGCCACCCCATAGTTTAATACAGGCTTCCTAAACCAGGGGCCCCAAATCCTGGTCCTGAACGGCCACAGGGTCTGATGGTTTTTGCTTACACCTTAAAAATCAGCAAGACACAAGACACAAATTGAGGTGAGTTAACTGTAATAAAATGTTTACACATTAACAGTAAAAACAAAAACCAGCAGACCCCGCGGGGTTTACATTAGAAGGGTTCTCCAACTTCTGCTCTCCTGGTGCCGCCCTGTGCATGCAGTATTTTATTCCAGCCAGTCTCTTTATCAATCAAAGTTATGTGAAGCATGCATTTAAATTTGCTTCTATAATTTTGTCCTTAAATTGATTTTGAAACAAAAGGAGGCGATTTTATCATTTTATGCCATTTTCTTTCACTTTGAACTATTCCAAGTTTACATTTAGCCAGCAATGCAGCATATATTCCACTAGGTGGCACTCTGGAACCACAATTGTGGAGAGGTTAAAGGAGGATGGCGTGCACGCGGTCCAGGGTGTGAAGCAGGACCAATATAACAGGTCATTAACCGTGCCACCTGGACCATGCGATAGGACATTCATGGCAGGGCAATCTGTTCTTTAACATTGTAACCGTGGCGACATGGTGGCATAAACAAGTCAGGCAAAGCAGCGGGGATATCGTTCTCACAGGCAGTATCGCAGAGCGTTTCCTGTCCTTGCGCTGGAACTCCCGTCCTTCTGAACGTGATCAGAGAGAAGCACGATTTGATCACAGTCCCAGAGTATCAAAGCTGGGCCAGGACGCTTACAGCAGAAGAAACAGGCAAAAAGAATAAACATGCAAACAACAATATAAAGGCACTTAGTACAGTGTTGGGCCACCACGTGTGGCCAGAACGGCTTGTAGCCAGCAAGCAAGTAAGCATAGAGTGGCCCACTAGACCGCCATTGGCACAAATATCAGCCCATTGGCGGTTTGCAAATTGGCACTACATCTGGACGCTAGCAGACAGTTATGGCGAGGCAGTCGAGATGAGGATCAGCTGGTAAGAGAAGACAAAATAGCTGGTGAATGTAGTACATATTAGCAAAATGGTGGCATACCAACGGCGGTCAGACGGCAGTCTGATAGGTGCTTGCTTCTTGGGTATGTGCCCTGGCATAGAGTCTACCAGTGACTGGAATTCTGCAGGAGGAACACATCACCACTCTTCCATGAGAATGGCATTCAATGCACGCTTAGTTTATGGGAAACACTGGTGACGACCATGACCTGGATAACGTCAGTGTCATGCTCCTCAAACCATTTGGTTACTACTCGTGCTCTGTGGACAGGGGCATTGTCATCTTGAAATACACCCCTCTCTGCAGGAGAGAAATACTTTAACACGGGGTGAAGATGTAAAAACTATACAAAGCAAAGATATTATTCGGAAAACAAGCTTATGAGAATAAATAATGCTTCCACCCCAATAATATGATCAAAAATGGCAACCCTAGCCAATAATATGAACTTTCCAACCAATATTAAACTTGTCCAGCAATCTATAAAGCAAAGCTTTTATCAAGACCTACATATTTCACTAGAAACCTCAGTACGGTAAGGGTACCTTGGACACTAGATAATAAAGTGATAATTAGGATATCTTAACAAGGTTTTAATTGCCTCGTTAGAATTAATCACCTTAGGACAGTAGTGTCCAATCTCATCCAAGAAGAGCCAGTGTGCCGACAACATCTGATTCAACAAATCAACGAATCATGGTGTTCAATCAAGACCTCGATTAGTTGAATCAGGTGTTTTAATGCAGGGCTAGAACAAAAACCTGCACCCCGCCTTGGATAAGAGTGGACACAACCTTGTTTAGATATCCTAATTACCACTTTACTATCTAGTGTCCAAGGTCTCACTTCTGATACGAGGGTTCCCTTCCATCATGAGGACGTCTTGTCACCGTTAGTGTGCGAGAACAGTGGGGGTGTGGGGGGTAAAGGGGGGTGGACAGGGGTGGTGAAGTTGAGGGTCTTTTCAGAACGGGGCTGTCCTGTCACAGACAGGCCCTGTTTCTCCCTCTCTCCGATCCCTAGCACACATTAATGTATCACACAGATGGTTTTGAATAAGGCCACATCCTGTGCCCCCCTCCGCACCCCCTTTCAGAATTTCCAAAAAGAACAGCTGAACACAACCCCCACACACACCCAACAATCCCATAAAAAGATCCAGCCAAGCTTTTCTGATTACCAGGGTCGGGGGTCAATCCCATTTCAGTCAATTCAGGAAATGAAATGGAAAGGGGAGGGCCTGGTCCTAACGAACACTCGCGGTACAGCTAGTAAACAAGATCCCTCATTTACTCATGTGTTGCCTTTATTTTGGCAGTCACCTGTATCTTTCAGTTGTATCTGTTCACCTGTATCTGGAACTGTCTGCCAAGGTCAATGAGAGACTCTGTCACTATCTATCCGTACCTTCAAAGCCCAGCTCAAGACCTAATTCTTTGGGCAGCCATTTTATGCTAATATAAAAGCAGCGAGAGCTCAAACCCTGGTCTGAAAGAACTGTATAAATATATTTTTTGTCATTATTTCTGTTGTTATTGTTGTCATTTGTGATTTTAAAAGAATACAAAAAAATGTATTGAAAAGACAAGAATAAAGGCAGGTAATAAAAATAAAAATTTCCGTCCATCGTATTTTGAAATGTCTTGCTGGAGTCACATTTGATCACTGATTTAGCCATTTTGTGACAGATAGAGTCCCACCAGGTTCTCTATAGGATGTGAAATTGAAAAGTTCAAGTGGCATAGTTTCAAAAGGACACGGTTTGCTTTTGACCTCCAGCTCTCGATTCCACACACTAAAAAAAAACATTTATTTTTCTTATTTGTATGAAGAGCATTTTTCTGTCTCATTCGATGAGGCATATATGAACTCACTGCTGCTAACACACAAGAAGGTATATATACAAACAAACACACGTACACATAAATGCACAAACACACATAAACGCTCACACACCTACACACACACACAGAGACACATACAAATATACTACAAACACATACACACATAAACATATACTATATACACACACACTCACACACACATACTACACACACACTCACACACACACATAAACATATACTACACACACACACACACACACACACACACACACACACACACACACACACACACACACACACACATATATATACTATATACACACACACTCACACACACATACTACACACACACTCACACACACACATAAACATATACTACACACACTCACACACACACACACACACATAACATATACATATACTACACACACACACACACACACACACACACACACATATATATACTACACACACACACGCACACACACACACACAAACATATACTATACACACATACACACATACAGTATATACTACACACACATGCACACACACACACACACACACACATGATCTAACACAAACACAGTGCCTGAGCACTCTCTACTGTATCATTATCCTGAACAAGCAGACGCGATACTCTTGTAACTTTGACGTGACGTTGTCGTAACACGGATAACATTACTAATATGTTGTCAGGACGTTACGCTAGGGGTTCAACCTTGCCGGCTCTTTCCCTCTGGGGCCACAACCCTGCACATCATGTGCAATTCACCGTCAGGTTTTGCACTAATTATGTATCATTACCAAGCCCATTCATTCACGCAGCTGTGTAATCCCTTTTATTTGTCTGTACAAATGCCCCTGCTCAATGGCACAGAAACCAGGCCCAAACCAGTCTGACTCAACGAGTCCACTAAGCCACAGCATTTACAACACAAACAGCCAGTTGGTGGAAAAGTACCAGGAAGTGACCTGCTATTCCGTTGTTGTCTTTGTTGTTATTATATCATCATCATGCTAACCATCATCAACATAGTCATCAGGAGCAGCACCATAACTCATTACAGTTTTTTTCAATTGCTAACAAGCATTGGTCAATACTGAAGACACTTTTTCAAAACTCTTCATACAGTCTGCATTGCCAACATGCATCTTGGCCAAACAGTTCATCTCACTTCCAAAACTCACTCAAACCACCAAAACACTTCATACATGTCTCAAAAGAAGGCAACAATTCTCACTCAGAAAGCATACATTGTCACTCATAACACACTGACCTAAAAAACACTAACGACAGGGAGCATTAGATAAATTATGAAGTGTGAGTTAGAACTGTTAGATTGAGCCCAGTCCGCTGTTATAATTAATCATTTTTATCATGATGATTGTGATTATGTTACCGTGGCGACATGGTGGCATAAACAAGTCAGGCAAAGAGCAGCGGGGATATCGTTCTCACAGGCAGTATCGCAGAGCGTTTCCTGTCCTCGCGCTGGAACTCCCGTCCTTCTGAACGTGATCAGAGAGAAGCACGATTTGATCACAGTCCCAGAGTATCAAAGCTGGGCCAGGACGCTTACAGCAGAAGAAACAGGCAAAAATAATAAACATGCAAACAACAATATAAAGGCACTTAGTACAGCGTTGGGCCACCACGTGTGGCCAGAACGGCTTGTAGCCAGCAAGCAAGTAAGCATAGAGTGGCCCACTAGACCGCCATTGGCACAAATATCAGCCCATCGGCGGTTTGCAAATTGGCACTACATCTGGACGCTAGCAGACAGTTATGGCGAGGCAGTCGAGATGAGGATCAGCTGGTAAGAGAAGACAAAATAGCTGGTGAATGTAGTACATATTAGCAAAATGGTGGCATACCAACGGCGGTCAGACGGCAGTCTGATAGGTGCTTGCTTCTTGGGTATGTGCCCTGGCATAGAGTCTACCAGTGACTGGAATTCTGCAGGAGGAACACATCACCACTCTTCCATGAGAATGGCATTCAATGCACGCTTAGTTTATGGGAAACACTGGTGACGACCATGACCTGGATAACGTCAGTGTCATGCTCCTCAAACCATTTGGTTACTACTCGTGCTCTGTGGACAGGGCATTGTCATCTTGAAATACACCCCTCTCTGCAGGAGAGAAATGCTTTAACACGGGGTGAAGATGTAAAAACTATACAAAGCAAAGATATTATTCGGAAAACAAGCTTATGAGAATAAATAATGCTTCCACCCCAATAATATGATCAAAAATGGCAACCCTAGCCAATAATATGAACTTTCCAACCAATATTAAACTTGTCCAGCAATCTATAAAGCAAAGCTTTTATCAAGACCTACATATTTCACTAGAAACCTCAGTACGGTAAGGGGTACCTTGGACACTAGATAATAAAGTGATAATTAGGATATCTTAACAAGGTTTTAATTGCCTCGTTAGAATTAATCACCTTAGGACAGTAGTGTCCAATCTCATCCAAGAAGAGCCAGTGTGCCGACAACATCTGATTCAACAAATCAACGAATCATGGTGTTCAATCAAGACCTCATTAGTTGAATCAGGTGTTTTAATGCAGGGCTAGAACAAAAACCTGCACCCCGCCTTGGATAAGAGTGGACACAACCTTGTTTAGATATCCTAATTACCACTTTACTATCTAGTGTCCAAGGTCTCACTTCTGATACGAGGGTTCCCTTCCATCATGAGGACGTCTTGTCACCGTTAGTGTGCGAGAACAGTGGGGGGTGTGGGGGTAAAGGGGGTGGACAGGGGTGGTGAAGTTGAGGGTCTTTTTTTCAGAACGGGGCTGTCCTGTCACAGACAGGCCCTGTTTCTCCCTCTCTCCGATCCCTAGCACACATTAATGTATCACACAGATGGTTTTGAATAAGGCCACATCCTGTGCCCCCCTCCGCACCCCCTTTCAGAATTTCCAAAAAGAACAGCTGAACACAACCCCCACACACACCCAACAATCCCATAAAAAGATCCAGCCAAGCTTTTCTGATTACCAGGGTCGGGGGTCAATCCCATTTCAGTCAATTCAGGAAATGAAATGGAAAGGGGAGGGCCTGGTCCTAACGAACACTCGCGGTACAGCTAGTAAACAAGATCCCTCATTTACTCATGTGTTGCCTTTATTTTGGCAGTCACCTGTATCTTTCAGTTGTATCTGTTCACCTGTATCTGGAACTGTCTGCCAAGGTCAATGAGAGACTCTGTCACTATCTATCCGTACCTTCAAAGCCCAGCTCAAGACCTAATTCTTTGGGCAGCCATTTTATGCTAATATAAAAGCAGCGAGAGCTCAAACCCTGGTCTGAAAGAACTGTATAAATATATTTTTTGTCATTATTTCTGTTGTTATTGTTGTCATTTGTGATTTTAAAAGAATACAAAAAAAATGTATTGAAAAGACAAGAATAAAGGCAGGTAATAAAAATAAAAAATTCCCGTCCATCGTATTTTGAAATGTCTTGCTGGAGTCACATTTGATCACTGATTTAGCCATTTTGTGACAGATAGAGTCCCACCAGGTTCTCTATAGGATGTGAAATTGAAAAGTTCAAGTGGCATAGTTTCAAAAGGACACGGTTTGCTTTTGACCTCCAGCTCTCGATTCCACACACTAAAAAAAAACATTTATTTTTCTTATTTGTATGAAGAGCATTTTTCTGTCTCATTCGATGAGGCATATATGAACTCACTGCTGCTAACACACAAGAAGGTATATATACAAACAAACACACGTACACATAAATGCACAAACACACATAAACGCTCACACACCTACACACAAACACAGAGACACATACAAATATACTACAAACACATACACACATAAACATATACTATATACACACACACTCACACACACATACTACACACACACTCACACACACACATAAACATATACTACACACACACACACACACACACACACACACACACACACACACACACACACACACACACACACATATATATACTATATACACACACACTCACACACACATACTACACACACACTCACACACACACATAAACATATACTACACACACACTCACACACACACACACACACACATAAACATATACTACACACACACACACACACACACACACACACATATATATACTACACACACACACACACACACACACACACAAACATATACTATACACACATACACACATACAGTATATACTACACACACATGCACACACACACACACACACACACATGATCTAACACAAACACAGTGCCTGAGCACTCTCTACTGTATCATTATCCTGAACAAGCAGACGCGATACTCTTGTAACTTTGACGTGACGTTGTCGTAACACGGATAACATTACTAATATGTTGTCAGGACGTTACGCTAGGGGTTCAACCTTGCCGGCTCTTTCCCTCTGGGGCCACAACCCTGCACATCATGTGCAATTCACCGTCAGGTTTTGCACTAATTATGTATCATTACCAAGCCCATTCATTCACGCAGCTGTGTAATCCCTTTTATTTGTCTGTACAAATGCCCCTGCTCAATGGCACAGAAACCAGGCCCAAACCAGTCTGACTCAACGAGTCCACTAAGCCACAGCATTTACAACACAAACAGCCAGTTGGTGGAAAAGTACCAGGAAGTGACCTGCTATTCCGTTGTTGTCTTTGTTGTTATTATATCATCATCATGCTAACCATCATCAACATAGTCATCAGGAGCAGCACCATAACTCATTACAGTTTTTTTCAATTGCTAACAAGCATTGGTCAATACTGAAGACACTTTTCAAAACTCTTCATACAGTCTGCATTGCCAACATGCATCTTGGCCAAACAGTTCATCTCACTTCCAAAACTCACTCAAACCACCAAAACACTTCATACATGTCTCAAAATAAGGCAACAATTCTCACTCAGAAAGCATACATTGTCACTCATAACACACTGACCTAAAAAACACTAACGACAGGGAGCATTAGATAAATTATGAAGTGTGAGTTAGAACTGTTAGATTGAGCCCAGTCCGCTGTTATAATTAATCATTTTTATCATGATGATTGTGATTATGTTACCGTGGCGACATGGTGGCATAAACAAGTCAGGCAAAGAGCAGCGGGGATATCGTTCTCACAGGCAGTATCGCAGAGCGTTTCCTGTCCTCGCTGGAACTCCGTCCTTCTGAACGTGATCAGAGAGAAGCACGATTTGATCACAGTCCCAGAGTATCAAAGCTGGGCCAGGACGCTTACAGCAGAAGAAACAGGCAAAAATAATAAATATGCAAACAACAATATAAAGGCACTTAGTACAGTGTTGGGCCACCACGTGTGGCCAGAACGGCTTGTAGCCAGCAAGCAAGTAAGCATAGAGTGGCCCACTAGACCGCCATTGGCACAAATATCAGCCCATCGGCAGTTTGCAAATTGGCACTACATCTGGACGCTAGCAGACAGTTATGGCGAGGCAGTCGAGATGAGGATCAGCTGGTAAGAGAAGACAAAATAGCTGGTGAATGTAGTACATATTAGCAAAATGGTGGCATACCAACGGCGGTCAGACGGCAGTCTGATAGGTGCTTGCTTCTTGGGTATGTGCCCTGGCATAGAGTCTACCAGTGACTGGAATTCTGCAGGAGGAACACATCACCACTCTTCCATGAGAATAGCATTCAATGCACGCTTAGTTTATGGGAAACACTGGTGACGACCATGACCTGGATAACGTCAGTGTCATGCTCCTCAAACCATTTGGTTACTACTCGTGCTCTGTGGACAGGGCATTGTCATCTTGAAATACACCCCTCTCTGCAGGAGAGAAATACTTTAACACGGGGTGAAGATGTAAAAACTATACAAAGCAAAGATATTATTCGGAAAACAAGCTTATGAGAATAAATAATGCTTCCACCCCAATAATATGATAAAAAATGGCAACAACATGCTCTTTTGCAACAACATGCAAAAATAAAAAGTTGAAACAAAAAATAACAATTTCCTGAAATTCCAGGGCTGCAATACAGTTTTTCTCAATTGCTAACAAGCATCGGTCAATACTGATGACACTTTTTCAAAACTCAATACTCTACAGTCTGCATTGCCAACATGCGTCTTGGCCAAACAGTTCATCTCACTTCCAAAACTCACTCAAACCACCAAAACACTTCATACATGTCTCAAAATAAGGCAACAATTCTCACTCAGAAAGCATACATTGTCACTCATAACACACTGACCTAAAAACGCTAACAACAGGGAGCATTACATAAATTATGAACTTTTATCCTTGAAGTTTGAATGATTTTTCACATAAATCAGTATTTCATTATAGAATAAGAATAACACCTTTTCACTTTATTGACTGTACTAAAGTATATGTAACAAGAATGAATTAGAAATGCAAAAATTTGCTTCAATATCGTTTATTTTTTCTATATCTCTGCATATAGTAATTTACTTGTGAAAAATAAAAAGTTGAAACAAAAATAGCAATTTCCTGAAATTCCAGGGCTGCAATAATAATCACCAAAAAACAACATGTATAGTATAATCACTCATACTGTACAGTACTGTGAGGGTTCTAGTTCTCCCTCTCTCCTGCATTTGGCCACAAGTTCTCATCAACATCACATCTTATGTCTTCTCTGGCGATGCATCTTGGAAAGTATCTTTTGGAATGTCTAATCCAACCCTGGCAGTCTTTAGGATAAATGTCTCCACACCCCACATTCATGGCATCCAGTAAGGACATCTGGTCATGTGGACGGTGGTCATACACCTTCCACCTCCACGCAGAGAAAAACTATTCTATGAGGCTTAGGAAGGGGGAGTATGGAGGCAGGAATAGTACTAACATCCTGGGATGTGCAGCAAACCAGTCTGTGACTGCAGCAGAGTGGTGGAATGCCACATTATCCCACACAACAATGAAGGTAGGGGAGTTTCCTGCCCCTCTCTCCTCCGCTGGCAAAAGTCATTTATGCAGGTCATCCAGAAAAGAAATGAGCCTCTCTGTATTGTAAGGGCCAATGAGTGGTTTGTGTAACAGCAAACCATCATTGGACAGTGCTGCACACATTGTGACGTAATTCTGTTTTGAATGCGTTTTTAACAGTTTTGAAATCAGTGTGTTAGCATTTGAAAAATGTGCTGCAAATATATAGTGTTTTGCGGGGGGTGGAGTATGAATGAGAAAAGAGTTCATTGATTTTGGAAAATGTGGTCATTGAATGCATTTTGTGTGAAAGCAATGAAAAATGACTAATTGTTTGGTCCACATAGACTTCTGGTTCGCTGACTGTGTGAAGAGTTTTGAAAATGTGACTTCAGCTTTGACCAATGCATGTTAGCAGTTGAAAAAAACTGTAATCATTTTTCATTGCTTTCACACAAAATGCATTCAATGACCACATTTTCCAAAATCCATGAACTCTTTTCTCATTCATACTCCACCACCCGCAAAACACTATATATTTGCAGCACATTTTTCAAATGCTAACACACTAATTGTTTGGTCCACATAGACTTCTGGTTCGCCGACTGTGTGAAGAGTTTTGACAATGTGACTTCAGTTTTGACCAATGCATGTTAGCAGTTGAAAAAAACTGTAACATAATCACAATCATCATGATAAAAATGATTAATTATAACAGCGGACTGGGCTCAATCTAACAGTTCTAACTCACACTTTGGGATCACTTCACCGTCATGTGCATTGTCATCTCTCGCATAAATATGACATGTGCCATTTAGCAGACGCTTTACGTAATCCAAAACGACTTACAGTCGTGAATGCATACATTTTTCAGCATATATGGTCCCAATGGGAAACAAACCCACAACCTGAGCGTAACCACCTCTGAGATGCTTTATGAACATGGGTCCAGGCCTTCGAAGAGCGCCACGTTTGCAAGTATAACATCTATTAAAAAAAATAGAACCCCATTGTGGAAGGCGTCGGTCTCAGCAGCGGATCAGGGCGATTAGCGGCCACGCCTACTGGCAGAGCAGCCAGCGCACGCACCGGTCTGGTGTTGCTAATCACATCGGTGTGCTTTAAAACTGCTCTGCTCTCTTCAGTAGGTGGCTGGAACAAGGAAGAAAATGCGTGGGAGACCGAGGAGAAAGAAAGAAAGAAAGAAAGAAAGAAAGAAAGAAAGAAAGAAAGAAAGAAAGAAAGAAAGAAAGAAAGAAAGAAAGAAAGAAAGAAAGAAAGCGAAGCGAAAGTAAAACGGGAACTAGAAGGTTTCCGGTTATGGTTTAATGATTGTTTAATGAATCCGGTCCGTAGACCGAAAACTCCACCCCTGTTTCCAGACTGCTCTGTTCCGTACAGGGAGTGTCACGTGGCGTGTGACACCCATGTCTATGCAACGTGACCCTTTCATACTCAATCCTTACATCCAAGGGCTTTTTATCCAACTTCAGTGTTCATGTTCAGAAAAATACTTCATGTCCGCCCCCTCTCTAGCATCCTCCCCCCCAAATAAAATGATACCTAATTAGCATATCAATGGCAGCTTTGAGACAGAATAATGAGAGCCCAGCCTGTGAAATAATGCCTGTAATCGAACGCTTCCTGTTCCTGTCCTCTCAGCCTGTGTGAGTGAGTGTGAAGGAGTGTGTACGTGTGCATGTGTGTGTGCGTGTGTTTGTATGTGTGTGTGTGTGTGTGTGTGTGTGTGTGTTTGTATGTGTGTGTGGGAGTGTATGAGTGTGTGTGTATGTGAGTGTGTGTGTTTGTGCATGTTTGTATGTTTGTGAAGGAGAGTATGTGTGTTTGTATGTGTGTATGTGTGTGAGTGTGTGTGAGGGAGTGTGTGCATGTGTGTGTGGGGGGAGCGTATGAATGTGTGTGTGTGTGTGTGTGTGTGTGTGTGTGTGTGTGTGTGTGTGTGTGAGAGAGAGAGAGAAAGAGTGTCTGTGTGTGTATGTGTGAGCGAGAGACAGTGTGTGTGAAGGAGTGTATGAGTGTGTGTGTATGTATGTGTGTGTGTGTGTGTGTGAAAGGAATAATATAATATATGCTATTTAGCAGACGCTTTTATCCAAAGCGACTTACAGTAGTGAATGCATACATTTTTCAGTATATGTGGTCCCAGTGGGAATTGAACCCACAATCTAAGCCTTGCCAATGCCATGCTCTACCTACTGAGCCACACAGAACCAGAAAGTGTATGCGAGTGTGTGTGTGTTTTCTTTCACAAACACAATTTGGATGGAATCAGCAATCACCAAAATGAAAGAAAAATGGATTGGGGAAAAAAGTAGGCCAACACTTGCATTTGTAACATTTTCAAGTGTTGTGCGAATGGACTGAGATACATAAGAACATAAGAATACATAATGATGAGATGGCCCATCTAGGCTCATCATGTCCTAATCTAAAGAGTATCTAGTACTACATCTAGCCTGGACTTGAATAGCCCAAGCGTTTCTGCCTCTACTACCCGACCTGGCAAGCTGTTCCAGAACATGTACAACATGAACATGAACGCACGTACAATTAGAACCTCATTAGGGGGTCCTTTACTTCCTGTAATTGTTGTTGTCAGTGTACAATTGCACAAACCAATCACAGTCTCAAGATGACATCAGACCCTCGGGCAACCGTGCCCACCCCCCCCTCTCCCTCCTCTGAAACTGTTACACCTTTTCTTCGTGGGTAGCATGCAATGCCTATTTTGCCACACACCATTATATCAGCTCATAATGGATTTTACAGAGGAAATCACATACAGTCACGAAACACTGATATCGAATAAGAATGATCACAAAAAAACGGAAAAAGGGTTAAAATATAGAGTTCACAAAGCCTCACTCTCACAGCACTACATCACAGTGTATGCACCCCGCAAATTAGACTCTTAATACAACAGTGTTTGGAGCAAAAAACTTCCTTGGTTGCTTGATAGCGCTCTCTCTCTCTCTCTCTCTCTCTCTCTCTCTCTCTCTCTCTCTCTCTCTCTCTCTCTCTCTCTCTCTCTCTCTGTCTCTCTCTCTCTCTCTCTCTCTCTCTCTCCTTCTCTGTTTCTCAGCAGACCTAGGCAAGTGACTGGCTATAAATACACCTGTGTAAAGGGATTTCCTGATTGGTACTTGCTGCAAGTTAAGCAAACAGGAAAAGCTTGCACCATTGGGCCCTGGGGTGGGGGAAGGGGTCTTCCCATGTGGATGTGTATCCATGACAATTACAGCTCCTGGGGCACCCCGTGGGTGTTATTTTCGGGGACCTGGAGGAGCACAGAGGACTGATTGGGGGGGGGAGGCGGGGTGGGGATCTGCAAGGCAACCTCTCTCTGCCTCTAATTCTCCCATTTAACATCATCACCATCATCATTATCATCACCTTCATCATTATCATCATCATCACCATCATCATTATCATCATTATCATCACCATCATCACCATCATCATCATCACCACCATCATCATCATCATCATCATCATCATCATCATCACCATTATCATCGTCATCACCAACACCACCATCATCATCATCATTTTTCTTTTCTTTTTGTCTTTTGTAATGTAATAAATTGCACTACATTTAAGCAAAAAAACCTATTCACATATTTGTAGATTTTTATTTGGAAAAAAACTTTAAAACTTTAAAAAATACTACAAATAAATAATAAAAATCTATAAATAAATACATGAACAAATGCATAAATTGCAAACATAGAACAAAATAATTATGTGTTTGCTTTATTTATTCTGGGCAACATACGCCTGGCTAGACCGACATATCTACTCAAGCAACTATGGTAAAGCATCTGGCTTCAGTTAAGCTCTCTCCCTATTTATTTCTCTTTCGGTCTCTCCTTCTTTCTTTCTCTCTCTCTCAGTCTCTCTCTCTTTCGTTCTATATACAGTATGTGTGTGTGTCAATGTGTTCTGTTGGACATTTATGTTTAGATTCTGTACAACACTATTGTAGTCTCAGGGCCAGTGCTTTGACCACTACACAATGTGTTCCCCGTGAATATTCTGAATGCCATGTCAATCAAGTAGCCAATCAAGTGTAACGTCCTGTCGGCAGTCTGTGAATCATACAGCCAGACAGTGAGAATAAGCCCATTACAAAAAAGGGTGGCATTGCATAGTACTAATATGAAGAAAAAAACAGTTTTGACTTACATACAAAACCAGAGCCTATTTATGTCTGAGTTAGTAAATCGCACTTGTTTATTAATGTAAATACAGACTACTCATCGTCATACTCATGTCAATACTCATCACACCCTATGCTCCAGCCAGACCCCTCCGATCTGCCTCCTCAGGCAAACTGACTATCCCTTCCCTGCGGGTGCCCAACAGCTGCTCCTCGCGGTCTCGCCTCCTCTCTGTCCTGGTGGAACGATCTTCCGCACTAGGTCAGGACCGCCGACTCACTGGCCATCTTCCGCAAGAGATGGAAAACCTACCTCTACCTCTTCAGACTCCATTACCACTAATTATCCTCACCACTGCTTTCATGTTCAATATTGCATTTTGTAATATGTATCTATGTTTATGTCTGTCTCCAAAACCCCCCACATTTTCCCTCCTTGTGTTACACGTACTGTTTGCAGCTGTCAACGATTATGCCTATTACTGTATCATGACACTGATCTCTGGCGGGGACTATGATTAATCTCACCATGTATTAATGCACATTTTGTAAGTCGCTCTGGATAAGAGCCTAAAACGTCTGCTAAATGCCTAAAATGTGTATGTAAATGTAGAATACATTTTGGTAAGTTGTTATCTGCGGAAACCAATCATGGCTGTTGACAGACTACTGTTATAATACTACAGTCTCACACTTGTGATTGGTCACAGTGTCACGGTTCCACATATTCATGCTATGTTTTATGTTTCATTCATGTCACGTTTCATTTCATGTCATGTCTTGATTCTGTTTTCATGTTACGTTTCTGTTAATAGTTAAAGCATACACGTTTTCATGTTGTTTCCGCAAATCTTGCGTTCATGCTTTCTCTCTCTCTTGCTGTCACTTACGTTTCCTTATTGTTTCCCCTCCTTGTCTGATTTACTAATTGACTAATTTACTAATGATTAGATAGGTTTATTGTTTCTGCTAGCACGATTGGCAATTTAGTAACTCTAATTGCCAACGTGCTGGAGATGTACTCATTACTAACTCACTAACCATGTGTATTCATGTTTCCTTTCGTTTCTAGTTCATGTCTATTTACTAATCTACTAACGCTAGGTCAGGATAGGATAATTACTAACAACGACTAATTATCTTGTTACCTTGTCATGCTCTCCTCAGCTGTTTTCTGTTTCGCTCTGTTCTCAAGCTAAGTGTCTGCACCTGTCTACACCTCCATATAAGCTCAGTGTTTTTGTCACGTCCTTGCGAAATTGTTGCCTATATCTCTATAGCACCTTTGAGCATTACCCAAGTCTGATTTCTTTGTTACGATCCAAGCCTGTTTTCTGACCATTGTTACTGCCTGCCGTTTTGTTACCACTGCCTGTTTTGACCACGAGTTTTTGCCTGCTGTCTTTTGTGCCTTTGCCCCGCGGAGCAGACTTCGGTCTTGACTCTTGCACCATCCCTGACTACGAGCCTGCCTACCGTCCTCCTGTACCTCTGCCCCGCTGACAGCTACTCTGGTTTATTTTGATTCTTTGCATGGTTTACCGAGTTCGAGACTGCCTTCTCCCTCGGTACTGTATTTTGGTTATTGGCTTGATTTTTGGCTTGATTTTTCGGTTATCAGACTTTGCATTTGTTTTGACTACGTCTCCTGAACAATCCTCTAATAGAGTCGTGCATTTCGGGTCCAACCCTCACGTACCCGTCTCACACAGAAGGCTGTCTTGGTTTTGAAGGACTGTTTTTACCTTGTAAGATGTCTCAGTGGCTAAAATAAAAACATAAGAGTGCTAACATAGGAGCACTAAAATAGCAGCGGTAACTTCGAAATGCTAACATAGGAGCACTAACATAAGAGCACTAACATAGGTGCACTAACTAACATAAAAGCACTAACATAAGAGCACTAACATAGGAGCACTAACAAAAGAGCACTAACATAGGAGCACTAACATAAGAGCTCTAACATAGGAATGCTCTAACATAGGAGCACTAACATAAGAGCTCTAACATAAGAATGCTAACATAGGACCACTAACATAAGTGCGCTAGAGAGAATATGATTCACTGCAGCTGACCAGTGAAGCATAATTGGTCTTCCTTTACTTCTCCTCAAGTTATTACTTCAAGCCTTATTTCAATATGAATAGCACAGCATGAGTTATGTTCTTATTTCCTGTTATTTTTGACCGATCAACATCAGTAACATAAACTGATTTTTAGACCAGCACACACCTTCTCATTTTGTTTTTATTGTGCATTTTTTAACAATATATACCCTTCTTTCTTCTTTATCTCCCCAATTTGGAATCGCCAAGTCTTTTATCTCATTGAAAAGAGGACAAAATTAAGCCACATGATTTGTGTGACCTGGTAATTCGGGGGGGCAGTTCTGGGTCGAAAACCTCTGATTGCAATCCGCTGTGCAGTTCAGTGACTATTAGAAGGACCCACGCTGCGTTTAGCATGCGCTATCGACCACCGGTGATGAAGGGAGTCAGCCGAGCCTGCGTGCGTTAGTTTCTGGGCGGTCCTCCCAGCATGTCTTGGGGGGCGCTAAATCTGTGACACCCCCCAAGGCCCCCATTCCTGACCTCTCCTGTAGGCTTATTATAGGGCGGCACTGTCGACAGGAACCCCACGTGGCCCTAATGGATCAAACTTGATGGCCCAGATGAAGACACGTGCGAGATCTATATTTAATGCGAAAACGCAAATTGCAATTATCATTACAGTTTGATGCATGAAATTTTACACTTTAATTTGATGCGTGATATCATAATTTATTTGAAGGGACGTATTTGATACCATTAGAGGATATAAGATCACGGTGAATTATTACATTACAGGCATTTGGCAGACGCTCTTATCCAGAGCGACGTACAACAAAGTGTTGTATAAATAAAATAAAATAAAATAAAATAAATTATATTGTCAAACTGTAAAACTGGTGCCACAGCATAGAGATAATATCGTTATCTAGTTTTTACCTGTTTTAGGTTAGTATTAAGACATTTTTTTACATTGACCAAGTTTCATTTTTAGATCTGTTTGAACCATATGCCCTCTTTCTCAAATATTTCAGATGTTATTGTAGTATCTTTCAGTGTTCCATTTAATATCGAATGATATGTAAAGAAAATTGGTTGCTACTTGTGTTTGTTTACAGCAATGGAGTGTCGGAAACAAGTTTAATCGATGGAAATCCCCCGATAAAAAAAAAATTAGAACAATGGCGCATTTGCAGAATAATAACACTCTATGCTGTTTAATCATTCAAAATGGTCCCTGTCCACATTTCTCATTTCATCATAGTTACATCATGTATGAGGATCATGAGCAGTATGTATTTGTTCGCTAGCGAAGTAACTCACCTGCCCCCACGCTGGCAGAAGGCGGGGGAGATGCCTTCGAAGTCCGCGCCTCCCCGTCGCTGTCCTGCGCGTTCAGCACCTCGGAGAGCGACTGGCGCGTGTCCTGTCTGCCCTTCTGGCTGGATGATCGGATGCTTCTTTTCGTAGATTGATTTCGTTCTGTCTCTTGCTCTGGCTCAGAACCCACGCGAACGACGGTGGTCCTTGTTTTTGTCAAAGCAGATGTCACTGAACCCATCGCGAGTTGACCGTCCGTCTTCAGTCCGTATGCTTAATTATATAACAAATTATAATACAATATTTGTTGAATGAGTTTGAGTTTGAGCTTGAGAAATGAAGAAGAAAAAAAAAGAAAAAAAGTTGAAGTTTTGTTGAAGTTTTCGACTCCAAGGGTCTGGATTGTCTTTGGGGTATTTTTGTCAGTAGGCTATACCATAAATGTAAATGTTCAGAATTTCCAGTAATCTCGACTATTTAAAACTACAAATACTCTAAACAGGAATATATGTCGCTATTTACCTTCCAGTAAAACTATTTGTCCTGAAAATATATTTTAATTAGATTTTGACGAACAGCGTTTCATCGATTGCAAGTTCTTGTCTCACGATTAGAAACTAGAAAGCCGGTTGCTGTGGCGGAAATATGACCTCAGACAGAAAACACAACTGGCCCTTGCTGTGCTCACAAGAGGAAAGTGGCAATTCATTTTTTCCAGTTGGTTACCTCAACTCCCGGAGGCGAATCAATTGACGTAAACAGACGCGTGTAATTGTTCTGGCAAGTTTGCCTTATAAAAAGCGGAGGGATATCAAAGGACGTTATATGCTCTTGCTTGGGGGACTGTCTCCTCGTCAGTCGCCAGTGATAGCACGCATGTAAAAACACAATTCATGTTCAATATTGCTATATGAAAGTACCAATGCTCGTTCTAGTCACTGTTTTCGTAATTTTCAACATGCTTAAGCTACTTTATGTCGGGGGGCGGGGGAAGGGGAGCATAAAAGAACCAACAATAATATACAAACATATAGCACGGCTATCACCGCCGCTGCAGTATCAGAGCTGGCGCAGGAGCGGAGAAATTAACCCCAGAAGACCGCGGTAAATCTCAGCACGCGGTACCTGCTTACGGAAAGACCCCATGGCAGCGAGTCAGCGCGCGCGCAGGTGCAGCGCCCGTAGACGGAACAAACAGTTGGGGCAAACGAGCTGTGACGTGGCCCAGGGAGCGTGCTAGGGCTACCCCGCCGCGAGTCCATTTCGCGTGCACACTATAAACTACGATGCGAGGAGAGAGCGTCTGAGAACGAAAACATTTGGCATACAGATACGTTTTTAAAACTTGTATACTGGTCAGGGGCGGGCCTGCTGGTGCTATAACACGAGCAGAAATTACAATAGCCCCACCGTAGCACCGGCAAAAAGTATCTGGCACCGCCCCCGATACTGGTATAAATGGTATACATCTCTCAGCGTGTCAATTAAGTGCGCAAACGTGATAGTGTTTCGACTGTTAAAAAACACCAAGTTTTCTCCAACAATCAGAACAACATTCTTCTGTCATAGGATTGTACGTTTTTCACTTAGCAACACACTGCGTCGTGACTTCTCAGGGATCTGCAGGTGTTTTTAAACCAGCAAATTAAAAAATATGTGACCCAGGTCTGAGTATTACATGAGTGACATAACATCATATGTCACATTTCCTATGAATAGTTATATATTTTATGAATTAATATACATACAGTGGTTCTAACTGTGTCTATTCATTTCAGAGTAACTTGGCCACTAGATGGTGGTAATGTTTTACCACTAGATGGCGGCAATATACAATAAATATTCACATAGTGGCCAATCCCAGCTATAACTGGCAGTGTGGTGCCTCGAGTCACTAACGGAGCTCACCTGGAGTAGGACGTGCAGATTGAATTTCACCTGTGAGCAAACCTGCCCAATTATGCAACTCTCAGAACTATTTTGGTTTCAAAGGATGGGGCATTCGATTTGAAAAACACCTTGCTTGGCCTTGGCAAGAGCACCTGAAGGTAAACTCTTGCCCTCTGGGTGTTTTGGTAGGACAAGCAGGTGGACTTGGACCACTGAAGCACTGAAATGGTGCATGCTGGTAAGATGGCACTGGGCTGCAAAAAAGTTATAAATAATAAAAATTCTGTAACCGTGGATTTTGCTGTGATTGGCTGACATAAAATGAGTATATTATATATTGGACCACAAGGGAACATTCTGATAAAACTTACAAACAGGTAACTGCCAAAATAATGGAAACACTTGAGTGAATGAAGACATCTAGCAGCTCTGTACTGGTGCAGGGTACATTTTCTTGGCGTGACTAAGAAAACTGCTAAGGGCAAGGTAAAGGGCAATAAAGGTAAGGTAAAGGGCAATAAATACCAAGCTGGAATGATCACCTTCATCCTATGGTGAAGTATTTCTATCCTGATGGGAGTGGTCTCTTCCAAGGTGACAATGCCCCCATCCACAGAGCACAAGTAGTCACTGAATGGTTTGATGTGCATCAAAACAATGTAAACCATATGCCAGGGCCATCTCAGTCACTTGGATCATTCTGCCTGAAATGGTGCACTGAGGTGCAAAACAAAGTAATCTAGTAACTGTGGATTTTGCTGTGATTGCTTGTCATAAAATTAACGGATTACATATAGGGCCACCAGGGGGCAGTCTGATCAAATTTACATACATTTAAAAAGATTTCTGTGCAAAAAGTAAATAATGGCACCGACCACCGACAGAACAGAGAGGAAGCAGCCAGGTTCCACACATATTTACAGTGCTTCAAAATCAAACGTGGGAGGACAAAAAAAACTCCAACAAGACTTATATCTCTGATTACTTCCAGTGAAGAAAAAAAAAAAGCAATGCAACCCAGACCAACATATCCTCCCAGAGACTGTTGGCCTAAGAAGGGGTTAAGGGGATGAAGACATCATGGGATTAGGGCCTTAAACCGCGTTCTCAAGTTAGGGTTAGGGTTAGGTGCCAAGTAAAGAGCTCTGATCCGCCACTCTTGGTAGTAGCAGGTCTTGATTACCTCTCTGCTCACAAGCGTTAATTCACATCGGGATGGGATGAGAAATGAAAAATGAAAAGCTTGGCTTGTTTTCCTTAAATTCCTTAAATTATTATTATTTACCCCTTAGCTATCTCATGCAAGTTATCTGATTTACTCCTCCCATTTACTATGCCCCCTTTAGCCGATCCACACACTGTAAAGGTCAGGGTACGTTTAAAATGTTTGTAAAAACTAGTTTTCTATTTATTTCGAATCACCCTCCTCCACGAACTCGCTGCCCATCACTACGGGGCAAGCTAATTCCCCAAGGCAGACAATGATCCGCCTTCTCCAAGACGGAACTCGCCCACCTACTTTCTGGAGACACCATTCGCACTTCTCAGCGAGCTCGTGGCGGCTCACCGTCCCCCTGGGGCAGACAGCCAATCAAGGGGCTCTTGGCCAGGGCAGGTCTGGCACAGTCAGGTTTGAACTGCGGCAGTAATAAGCAGCTTGCATTCGCATAGGGAATTCTTCGACCGTTATGCTATCCCAGGCACCTCCTATTTTGTTTTAAGAGTAAGTGACGATTCGGGCATGGACCTTCGGGGATAGGTATTTTACTAAACCATTTGTAACGGATCACAGCAACCACACCCCCAGTCGCTAACCCCCCACACCCCTGCCCCCCTTTCCTGTATGAGAGCAGTGGATGGATGCTGCTCCAGAGATAGGGCCCTGAATGCGGCCTAGTCCCTGTGTCCTGGTTTGGCACAGGGCCACAGAGCTCTGTGTCAGCACTCTCCACTCTCAGAGGAAAGACCGTGTCACTTCCTGCACTAGCCGGAGAAGAGAAAGATGCCCACAAAAGCTGCCTGCTTTCAACTAATGAACACTCATTAAGCAGTTAACTAGTTGAATCAGGTGTGCTGGTGGTGGAATCTTCTTTTGGTCACTCTTTGATACTTCAAGGACCCTTGTTACAAAACAAGCCTTCAGTGTGTTGGCTGGTCTGATAAACCTCAGTAGTCCCAGGACCTCACAGCATCATTGTAGACGTCCTGCCCTCTGAGAGGTTGAGTGAACCTAAACCACGCCAGGAAAATGCACCTCACACCATGACAGAGCCCGAGAACCCTTCATTTACTCAAGTGTTTCCTTTATTTTTGCAGTTATCTGTAGGTTTTAAGAAGAAGAAAAAAAACCAGACAGGCTTTTCTTTCAAAAGGTTTATTGATGTACGGAAGCAGCGACAGTTCCTTTCTTTATTGCGCACATGTTGCATGGAGACAACAACGGAGAAAAGAAAAAGAAAAAAGAAGCCGTTTCCACCCCAAAAGATTTGGTCAATTGAAGAGTTTTTTTATTGTTTGCCCAAAGTATTGCTATGCCTTACTATCTGAGTGTAAAGTAAAGGCTTTGTAGTAAACGGTACCATTGGGGAAAGCTGTCCTCACCCCCCCTACAGCCTGTACTCTCCCCTAACACAATTCCACAACTCTATCTCCTGCTCCTCTTTATTATGGCAAAGGCACTTTTAAAGCTTTTTTGTTCTTGGTTTGTTTCTTTGTTTGTTGGTTTTTGTGTACTTTTTGAACATTTTTATTTCTTTCACAGAAACACAGAAATACGCTCCCCTCCCTCTTGCACACTCTTTCTCTTGCTCTCCTCCTCTCCTTCTCTCCGAACGCTCTCTCCAACATGTCACCGCCACCTCTCCCTCCGTTTCCTGCGGTGTTTCTGCTGGATGTGGGCGGCGGCTTATTCCAGGTCGTCATGGTGCTGGGTGGACTCGTTGATCACCTGAGGCACGGTGGCAGGGCGGGGCGGAAGGGGGCAGAAGGAGAAATCAGTGAGCGAGGATGAGACAGCAAAGCACATCAATCCAATATATATGGTTACTCAGGCAAAAAAGGTGTAAAGTGAGATTATCCAATGTGTAAAGTGAGATTGTATGTGTAAAGTGTGATTATCTCATGTGTAAACTGAAGTTATCTAATGTGTAATATGAGATTCTCTCATGTGTAAAGTGAGATTATCTAGTGTGTACAATGAGATTCTCTCATGTTTAAAGTAAGATGATCAAATATGTCAAATGAGATTAACTCATGTGTAAAGTGAGATTGTATGTGTAAAGTGTGCTTATCTCATGTGTAAAGTGAGGTTTACACATACCACCTTCACACTGTGGAGAGAAGAGATACTCACATGTCCATCTCTGGTCTCGATGGTCTTAATTAGCACCTTCTTGGACATGGTCTCAGCCACTGGTCTGGCCTCCAGCATGGATTCTATGGCAACAGAGAGGGTCAGAATGGTCAGACTCTTGAAGAAACCTTGGGCACCGCTGAAGTTCGGTCCTGGAGATCTACTGGGTGTGCAAGCTTTTGTGCAAGACCCTGCGGCTCTCCAGGACCACAGTGAAACAGATATAACATGAAATTATTGCTGTTTTTTGTTCTAACCTATTATTATGAACAGCTGTATATGCTAATACTGGTTCACTCATATTTCGAACCACAGTGAAACATAAAACCCAGGGATACTTGTGCAGTCTGCAGCTGTAGCTCCTGACCTTATCAAAAATGTTCAATCAAATAAACGATTGGGCTAACCAAATAATTAAGAGCCGATGTCTTGAATCGGATTGGCCCTCGTTATGCGCCCCTGGTCTAAAGACAAAACAGCATTGCACAGGTACCAATCACAAGTCTCATTCTGTCTGTCAGAATCGTTAGTGCTTTAAACAGTGTGTGTGTGTGTGTGTGCGTGTGTGAGTCCCAGAGAGTTATATTCCACTTTTAAAATGAGTAGACCGGCAGAATCTTACCTCTCAGGTTAAAAGAGGAGAAATTGGGCATAGGAGTAGTAATTCTAGGAAAAGAGGGGACACAGAAAGAAAGAAGAACGTCACACAGTTATTCTTGCTGTTATCTCGGGATAAGCTCTGTTTTAATGAGCTAATGAGCTTATCCTGAGCGCATATGGGCCCTTTCTATTTCTGTGCTTCCTCTGTCCTACACGCACACCCACACACACACACACACACACACACACACACCCACACACCCATGTACACACGTGCACACACCCACCCACACACACACATACACACACACCCACCCAGATACACACACCCATGTGCACACATGCACACGTACACACACCCACCCACCCACACACACACACACACCACACACACCTATGTACACACATACCCACCGACACACACACACACACACACACACACACCCACCCACACGCACAAACACACAATATACATAATAATGTAAACTCCAACATCTAGATTGAATTTCTGGCTGCATGGGGTTAGTTTCCCATTGCTGGTGTAAGCGTACAGGGCCTCACACAGCTCACATTCAGAGACTGTGCTTCACATTGTTAGCACAGAATCACTTCATCCCTGAAGCTACCAGAGCGTAACACCCCCTAGAAGCAGCGAACATTAGTTCTGTCTGCAGGAAGGATCCAGGGATCTGATTTAATGAACCAAAAAATATGCTATTTCTTCTTCATTATTATTATTTTATTTTGAGTTATTTCGTTTTTCTAGTTATTAATTTCATGATTTATTTTGATATGTAGGTATGTGACATGTGCATGTTTATATGTATGAACATGTGCTCCTACTTGCATGTGCAGGACTGCTTGTATATGAATGTTTGCATGGATATCTTTTTGCTTTCCTATCATAACATCATTTGTATATCATATTGTATATTGTTAGTTATCATTGTTATTTTATATATACCTTATGTAATATGCTTTGGTAAAAATGAGTGTTGTTTTTGTCATGCCAATAAAAGAAACTTGAATTGAAACAGAAAGAATAAGAGAGAGAGAGACAGAGAGAGAAAAAGAGAGAGTGAGCGAGATGAACAGAGAGTGAGAGAAAAAGAATGAGAGAGAGAGAGAGAGAGAGTGAGAGAGACAGTAAGAGGGAGAGTGAGAGAGAGTGTGAGGGAGAGAGATAAACAGATAGAGACAGTACGAGAGAGGGAGAGAGAGAGAGAGAGAGGTCTCACCGGCTCTCCTCCCCCTCCAGCAGCTTCCTGTAGGTGGCGATCTCAATGTCCAGGGCCATCTTGACGTTGAGCAGGTCCTGGTACTCGCGGAGGTGCCTGGCCATCTCGTCCTTCATGTTGCGGATGTCGTCCTCCAGCCGGGCGATGGTGTCCTGGTAGTTGGAGGACTCCAGGGCAAAGTTCTCCTCCATCTCCCTCATTTGGCGCTCCATGGACTCGTTCTGTGGGAGACCAGAGACGGATGAACATGTCACTTTCACCCGTTCCAATGTGGGGCGTGTATGTCCTATCCATCGGGGGAATCTGGATTTGGGGGGCGTTCTCACTACTATTATCATACCCCTATCAACCCCCAACCCACACAAAAAGCCCACACAGACACTCACACACACATATTTGCACAAACACATGCGTACGGTTATGTGTGTATTCTGTATTATATATATACACAGGCACGCGCATGCACACGCAGGCTTTATTGGCTGCTGATTGGCCGATGGTGCTGCCATTGTAAGAGGACAGCCACAGAAACGCTCTGTGTGCAGTGACCCTGTCCATCAGCTCGGATTCAGTGAAGCTCAAGGCAAGGGCAGCTTAGCGCACACAAAGCCAGCCAGCCCACCGGTCCTTTGGCAGGGTCCCATTCGCCCTGCTACAAGAGACAGGCTCATTCCACTCTCTCTAACAACCATGCCGCACACAGCGGTGCTTCTACACAAGGCCCCGTTACAGGGGTGAGTACACAATGGGTGAGTAACTAGGGAGTAACTAGGTAAGTAATAGAGGAGTAAGGGGGGGAGCAACAGCGTGACGTGGACACTCACGGATCCCTTCAGGGCGTCCACCTCGCAGGTGAGCGCCTGCACCTGGCGGCGGTACTCGCTAGCCTCCTGCTTGGCCTGCCGAATGTTGTCGTTGTTCCTGGCGGCGGCCTCTGAGAGGTCAGCAAACTGCACCCAGAGAGAGAGAGAGAAGAGAGGGGGGGGGGGAGGGGGAGGGGCGGATTTAGCGTGAGAAAGGGGCACCGTAAGGAGATTCTGCAGTAAGTGTCAGAGAGGTTAATGACAGTGAGGCGCTGTGTGCTACTGCCTAAAGTCACCACCACATTACCACTGGAAAGAGTGAGAGAGAGAGAGAAAGAGAGGAGGGAGAGAAAGAGAGATGGGGGAGAGAGAAATAGGGAGAGAAAGAGAGTGTGGGAGAGAAGGAGGAAGAAGGGGGGGGGGGAGAGAGAGAGAGGGAGAAAGAGAGGGGGGGAGGGAGGGAGGGAGAAAGAGGGGGGGAGGGAGGGAGGGAGGGAGAAAGAGAGGGGGAGGGAGAAAGAGGGGGGGAGAGAGCGATAGAGAGACGCACCTTGGACTTGTACCAGTCCTCAGACTCCTGGACGTTCTTGGAGGCCAGGTTCTCGTACTGCAGGCGGACGTCACGCAGGGCAGTGGTCAGGTCGGGCTTGGCCACGTCCATGTCGATCTGGACGTGCTGGGTCTGCATCTGGGCCTGCATCTCAGCGATCTCCTGCAGAACAGAGACAAAGCCGGGTGGGATCAGCAGTTTAGGGGCTCTCTGTGTGTGTGCGTGTGTGTGTGTGTGACTTGTGAGTTACAAGTCCAGTTCCCTAACCACTACACTGCAGGTGGTGACATCACTTCCTGTTGCAGGAGGCGGGGACTTCAGTGGGGGGCGTGTCGGTCGCTCACCTCGTCGTGGAGCTTCTTCAGGAAGGCGATCTCCTCCTGCAGGGACTCCACCTTGCGCTCCAGGTCCAGGCGGGCCAGGGAGGCATTGTCCACATCCTGCGAGACGCGGGGTACAGAAACACGGGCGACACGTCAGGGGACGCTCAACTCAAGCGTACCTTTTACCCACACCGCTGTTTCATCAGGCATGCACCCAGCGCCAAACCGGTGTGCTGGAATCCAGTTTGTAATTGTTCTACGACACAGGCTGTCCCATCCTGACCACGGGCATAAGCACACAAACGCACAAACACGGATGCACGCTAGCATGTAAATGCACATACACGCACACATACACACACACACACACAATCTCTCTCTGTCTCTCTCTCTCACACACACGCACACACACACACACACTTTAACAAAGACTCTCCCATTTGTTCACAATAACAATCGGCAGTCACCAATTTCGTCTGGCTACAACCAGCACCGTCCGCTTGGACAACAGCTTGCTTTGTCATATACCCACTCCATCCCCCCCCCTCTTCTTCCACTGCTAGAGTAACAACAATGTCAGCGCAGAAGCCGATTTGGGCCTGTAATTCCCCGGACAAAGCTTCCTATTCAGCTACGTTCATAGCCATGGCTCCCTAAAAGCCACTGCTGCCAGGATCTTTACTGAAGAGGACATCCAGCCCTGAAACAGACTGCTGGAGCCCCCTCAAAATCTTTACAAAAAAAGAACAGCCCCCAAAGCATCCATGTCCAAAGAGTAGGTCTCTGAGGATGGAAAGATACTGCTGAGTAATTTTGTAGAGACAAACACAAAAAAAAGAGAGAGAAATGCTGCTCTAGCACTTGGAAATACCCTGTGCTTTGCATTTCTTACAATTATTTTCTGGATCTTGTTAAAATGTTATTTCCTGCAGTGCAGACTGAAGATTGTGGCCGCCTGGGAACTGGAGCTCCGAGGAGCCTGTCTTAATCCCAGATCTGACCCCAAAATGTTTATTTTAAAACAAATGACATTTGTCGTGTTTGTGAACCCAAACCAATTAACACCAGGACTGGATTGTGACATTTATTGATGATGGTGGTGTGGAAGGTCAGGTATCCTTTTGAAACTGCAGCATTGAACCCAGGATTGGATTTGAGCTCAGAGAAAAGCTGACAGACAATTTTATTTTTTTATTTTTTTCCCCTTTTTTTGTCATGCATGCTATAAATCCTACATCCCCACAACATTAATAAACTTACATGAGTTCTAAGAGGAGATGTTTGGAAGCCAATTATAATTGTCCTAGGCAGTTCTCTATGAACATTTATAAATGCCAACTGAGAGCCTTATGAGGGGTTATAACATGCACTTAAGTGTTGTTTAGCTGTGCAGACGGTTTCCCTCTAGATATTTAAGCAGTAGAATTGAGGGGCACTTCTGGGTTTTCATTGTGAGCGGGGAAAGCGAAGTTGGCTTTCTCTGGATAGTGCTCTCATTGCTTGCAAGAGCATTCAACAGGCAAATAGCAAAGAGCCAGGGCAAACAATGTCACCACTTGCATCAAGGCCAAATAACAAACTATTCGACAAACTATTCTACCGTTGGACTGGGGAGAACAAAGAACAATATCTCCCAAACAAAATGGCCTTTCGGATGACAGAGAATCCAGCTGAATGCTTCACTAAATTGGACTAATCCTACAGAAATTTGGCCCATCCAACTGGACTTTTTTTTTGTCAGGGCTGAAATGCTTAATCTAATGGCTTTGCTAAACAGAGAGAATAGCTTACTGGCCCATAGTTTAACTGCAGAGGCTATCTGGACTGAGCCCCAACCCCCCCACTGCACCCACCACGCCCACCTTCTACCCCCATTGGAAAGCAAAAAGCAGGGCGAAGCCATGGAATTGAGGGTTTGTAAAGCTGGCCTGCCAATCACTGACTGACAGAGCGACTGTGATGTAATCAGGGAGCTACAGTGACCCAGGTACTGGCATGGAGCAGCAATGATTGTGATGTCATAAGAGAGCTATGCTGTCCAGGATATTGGCAGAAGGCAGGGATTGTGATTTTCAGTGCTTGGGGGTGGGGGGTGGGTGGGCGTATTGTTCATGTTTTGTGTGTGGGGAGATGATATGATCATTTCTGCAGATTGATAAATTGTTTGACTAGACAAGACTATTCCCACAATTAGAGACTGGTGTAATTTATCAACAACTCTTTAATGTATCTTTTATTTTATGGCATAGGAGGTGAGATGACACTTAAGAGGTAGAGACACTGTCCTGTAACGTGTCTGTCCATGACCAAACTCATGAGAGCTCTATAAAAGCTCCATAAAACTGCATAGATGTAGCAAACTTTAATCAGGTCACATTCTTTTAATATTGTTTTATGATATAAAACATATATTTTTGGTATACAACATATACAACATGCAGTCATGTAGAACAATGAATTTACAAATCGCACCTGTCTGAAGCTCTGCAGGTTAGTTTCGGCTTCTTCCCGCTGAAGCATCTCGTCTTGGAGTCTGAAACAAAGGCAAGGGACCATTACGTCATGCATTTGCCACGCCCACCTTCACAAACTTTTGCTGCACGTAGATGGATGTGACCGCAGTCAGTTGCAAGTCCCTTTTCCGTTTTATCTCCCTACAATCTATCTTCACTTCGATGCTCCCCACGTAGGCCTATATATAAGGTATATGTGCGTTTATTTTGCCCACAACTACAAAAAAGCTAATTGACCGCAAAGCAGCCTGCTTTTTCACTTTTCACTTTAAAGCACACAATCTGGAAGCTGTGCTGCTATAAATGTTTAAGCGAAGCAAGCAATATTTTAATGCAAGCATCGCAATGCTTATATACCATCAAAAAGTACAATGTACCCGGACCAGGCTGAATACAATGCAATCTGACGAAAGAAACCCCCTTTCTGGGGGTAACGTTTTTCATAAACACTAGTCCGAGGTCAGATTCATCCACGCCCACACCAGCACCGGAATTGTGTGTAGCGCTACCAGCTCCATGCCTCGCGCGAAACAGAAGGAACTGAAGCGACCTGAACAATGGATGAACGAGTGAATGAATGGACCAATGAATTAATCTTTTGAAGAATTAACGAATGTACTAGCCAAACAGCAGAATAGCGAATACATTACAACTAATACATTACAACGCCGGTCACAGGCAACTGTGCACAAATACTATGCGTCAGGGTAGACTACTTATGAACTTATAAAAGTGGAAATTTAGCGAGTCGAGCACGCAGAAAACACGGTAAAATCGGTTTAATCATGTTATGCGTGCACGAATATTATTGAACACCCACATACTGTTGCAAAATACATTTATATGGAAATTGCTTTTATGAAATACATTTGTTTTTAATAGCCTACTAAAGTTGCGTCCTTTTTCTTATAGGCTACAAACTAGTAATATATATATATATTACCATTATTATTGGTTTACTACTTTTCTACTTACTTCTCTCTGAGTCGCTCGATGTCATCTCCCATGTTGTCGCGGTCCACCTCCACGCGCGCTTTCTCGTTGGTGAGCTGGTCCACCTGGCGCCGCAGCTCGCGCATCTCCTCCTCGTACAGGTCCCCGATGCGCGAGGTGCCCTTCCCCTTCAGCTGCTCGAGCTCCGCCTGCAGGATCTTGTTCTGCTGCTCCAGGAAGCGCACCTTCTCGATGTAGCTGGCGAACCTGTCATTGAGGTGCTGCATCTGCGCCTTCTCGTTGGTGCGGTTGGTTTTGAACTCGGTGTTGATTGCATCGGACAGGGCGAAGTCCAGGGTCTCGGAGGTCAACCTGGGCATCGGGGCGCTGCTGCGGACCCTGGACGATTTGGTCGCGTACATGGTCGGTGCAGAGGAGAGGCTGTAGCTGGTCCGCGATCGGACCGGACTGGAGTACTGGCGGCTTGAATAGGTGGTCCGAGCCAGCGTGGGTCTCTCCGCGCCGAACAGCCTCTTGTAAGAGGATGACTGCCTATTCATATTCATTTTTGTAATCCGTTGGCTTTTTTCTCCTTCTTATTCTTAGTTGTTCTCTTTAAGAGGGTTGAATTCTCCTTGGATTGGACTTCCACTCAAGCACACCAGAAACTCCACGCCGATCTGCCCCAAACGAGGACGAGCAGCAGTAAGGGGATGGAATTTATAGTCCACTCCTTATGCAAATGAGATAACGGTGCAGCGTTTGACTGACGCAGCGCGCAACCCGTGAAACAACTCCAAGCGATATCTGGGGGGGCCCGAGGGACTTCGGATTTCATCCCGGCAGCACCTCTTTGTTCCCGCGGGTGTTCTCCAACTTGGCGAAACGAGTGGAATTTCTTTTAGCGAGACGAGAAGCCTGAGAAAACTGCACAATGGAACTTAGAAAAAAGGCTAACCGTGCTCTGCTTCTCGCTAGTATATAAGTTAAAGTCACAGGGTGAAATCGCTTTAGTATTGTCTTTATTATTATAATGTTTTATTATAATAATAGTTTCCTGAATTTGCTAATTAATTGATGTTTCTAACAAATAGTAGCTAGCCAGCGTAACAAAGTGTTAGGTAAACCAGTATACATTCAAATGTGTGTTTTTAAGACAAGTTTTTGCTCCGTGTTAATATCAACTGCAAATCAATACAGCTGAAACCTACAGACGAACTATGTCGCACACTAATTAAGTTGTGACTATGTGATATACACATGCAAATGAAAAGAATAATATTGGCGTTTTTCTCTAGTGTAAACTTTTTAAACACTTTGTTTTACTTTATTTTTTAATATATCACAAAACACGGGGCGTATGCGTTTTGCGAACGGTATGACTCATACACATAAAGTTCATATTTTTTGACCAGAGGTCGCCATGGAGATACGTATAAATAGCACGCTCCAGACCTCGTAGCAGCGCTGCTAATTATTTGGTGTTTCCTCTGCGGCGCTTGGAGCGAGCGTGACGTTTTGGCTTTGAATCAACGTGCATATCCTCTGTGCTGACAGAAACAGTCTGGGTATCTTAGCAACGCATATATCTTAGTAAAAAATCGAGAGCCCCGTGACCACTGTTTTCTGATGGAGACCACGTCGATTTGAAAAGAGGAACAACACGTGTTTCTCCAGTGCCTAGTGTTTCAACGGCTACTGTAAACTGTTAAAGTAACGTACATTCCAAACAAAGCTGTCTTATTCCGAGAAAACAAAGTTTAACCAGACCAGACTCGTTAGTGTCCATATCCGACATGCTGGATGAAGCTTTTAATTCTGATAAATTAGCCATTGTCAAACACAGCTATGCCTCTAACAATCAATTTATGTTCGAGGACTTTTGTAATTTATTTGGTGGAACAACAAGTAAAAAAACGAACGAATGAATGGATAGATGGATAAATAAACGACTGACTGAATAATTAAATGCAGAATTGCATTGATTACAGCACTGATCATAACCTGGCCAATCGTTGCTCTCGAACCTATATTTAGAATGTATTTGTTTAAAGATTGTTTTAGTTAAACGCACTATTATTTAAAAGTGAGATTTCACCGTTGAAAGAGTTAAAAGAAAACTTTGCGACCGTCTCACTCAGGCAGCGGAACTAAATTTACCCGGAACCTTTCCATCCCATGCTTGGGGAGAAACGGAAATGTACAACGCCGAATACATGTGTGCGTGTTTACGTCCCTTACAGGAGAAGACGGTTGGCGAATATGGAAAACCTTCGCGTCTTAGAGCTGTACAGTGGCATCGGAGGGATGCATTGTGCATTAAAAGGTATACATATTACTTTTATTGATCCATACAATTTATGAAGATGGCTTTGGTAGTTTGACTGGTGCGAATACAGCTAATGAGCTTACTCAATCAGCTGATTATCGCTAGCTAGCTACATGTGCATCTGTCAAATTATCTATTAGGCACATACATAGGGTTCATTCCTCCTCCACATTTCAGGTTGTATAAATCACGAATGCTAGTTAGCCAACCGATTTGTAATAAAATAAAATAAATGTAAAATAAAGTAATTGTTTAACCGCGAAAGTGAATGTCAAGATAGCACAGATGTAATTTCACTAGGATGTAATTTCACCCCAATAGCAGTCGTGTATTCACTGGAAAGAATGGCACTCGGCACGCAGCTCTATGTATTGCTACGAAACAAACTGTATTGGTTAAATCGCCTTCCATTAAGTATAAGCTATCTTATCTTGGAGCACACAATGCGACTATTATTGTATTTGTAACATTTATAGATAAAAAGGTACTGTGTATGTTTTGGCAGCCTGAGCGGGCTCAAAATGTAATAAATATTCCTACGTTAAGTAACCCAATACAATACTCCAAAACAGCACGAAAGTTGAAAGCGTCATGCCGAATGCTTGGAATCACCCATAAGCATTGTGGCGTCAATGCAGTGTACAGCCAGTCAGAGTAAAAAAACAAAATAGCTTTGCACTTGTATAGGTTTAATTACATGTACCTTTTTAGGCTTAGTTTTGATCAACTTATACTCAGTTTTCAAGGACTCTATTATGGACATTCTCACTGATACATGCTGCTGTTTCCCAACCCTCTAATATTCCCTAACCCTTGTCTGTTGCCTGCCTACTGTTGTCCCATGCATGCTTTTGCTCTCTTGTTGCTGCTGTTTGTTTTGCCTGTCTGTCTTAATGCCTGTCCTGTGTATGCTACTCTTGTTCTGTTGCTGTTCTTTCCTTTCTTCTTTTATTGTATTGCCTGATCTTGTATATAAGTAGAGGGTGTGTTGGAAATGTTTGGATGTGTGCTGCTGTCTTTTAACTGTTGAAATGTTTAGATGTGTGCTGCTGTCTTTTTTTAACATAACTTTTGACATTCCCTTTTAGCCCCTTTCCCCTTCCCTCAAGAGGCTTTGCCTTTTGCCAGGCCGCCATTGTAAATAAGAATTTGTTCTTAATGGCTTGCCTGGTTAAATAAAGGTTAAATAAAAAAGTAAAAAAGTACTCCATATCTAGGATATGAACATATTGTTGTTAAATTATCATCGGACGCATAGCAGTTTTCAAATATGCAGGATTTGGACCCTTTTCAGTCATACTCAGATGAGCAAATTTGCTTTATAATAAAATATGTTTTTACTTGGGTCCTAATTGGAACAGTGGTTATATCCAGTACATTGTTTTAGTATTACTGTATTTTATTTACTGTGTCTGTGTAGTACTTACTGAGGCGACTCTCATAGCATATGTTATTGCTATGACATGCCTGAAAAAGTACCTTGTTTCAGGGCTGCTGGTTGGCATGCCCTGCTAATAACCAAGGTTTCGGTTTAGTGATGAGCATTAATGAAGAAATTAATTCATGAATATTTGCCTTAATGAACACATGAATGTATGAATATGAGCTGTAGTGAATGAATGGATACACAAATGAATTAATTCATTATTTTATAATACACTAAGGTTTCAGTGTTGTGATGCAGCCCATGGTCTGGTCATGATCCATTGCCAATTCTGCCCGGCAACCCTGCAAGGTGTTGAGTAATTGGCCATTGCCCAGTGGGTTGGGTTGTCTCTGTCACACTGCACAATAGCGACCCCTCTGTCTGATTGAGCTACTGCAGTCTGTCAGCGGCACTGCTCATGAAGATGACTGCGCAGTTCAGCTGGTGCACTGCGGAACAAAAGGAAGCAGGTGCCTCAGAGTGTCTGCACTCTCCTGAATCCCGACCCTCCCTGATGACATTGCAGTGACGGGACAGGCCTACAAATATGTGTGGGTAATTCCAAATTGGGATGCTGAAAAAAACCCCAAAACCAAAAACCTTTAGCTTAAAAAATACCTTGTTCAAAGGCACTGCAGCAGCACTTTATACGACAAGTAAACTCAGTTTCAGCCTTTCTGCCCACAAGGCAGTTTTTGGGGTGTTTTTTGTTGTTTTGCTTGGCTCTGTCCCGGTGCTGCTACTGTTTCTGTCAGTCACCGTGGTAACAGCGTTGCCGTGCCTCCAGTCAGAGGAGGCTCACTCTCCCCCACATTCTCAGAGCCTGACGCCATTCCTGGGCTTTTGTTGTCACAGCGTCTGTGCTCACAGGAGACGTTTGTTCTGCCTGTCATTCACAAAATGACCCACCCCCATGCGCCCCCCCAATCTAGCTCTCTGACACACACACACACACACACACACACACACACACACACCCCATGAAGTGAAATAAAACTGAATTCCTGAAGCTGAGAGACACCCAGATGAAACTTTACCCCATTGGATTGTTCCAAGTAAGATGATCACATAAGACGTGAAGATTATATTACTTTTTTAAACCTATTTTAGGGGTTGGGGGGGGACAACACTATTTTGAAATGAGATAGTATGATACACATCCCGCAGTGGGGGGATTGGGGTTTGTAATTCATCAAACGTGACGCTCTGTAGTGTTTGACATTGTCCAAATAATTTTAGATGCCCTACCATGAAATAGGACAATCAAAAAAATATTCAGTAGTGGAGGGAGTAAATCTGTTGATTGTGAACTTGTTTGAGAGCATCAGGCAGAACAAAGACATTTCACCTGACCCTGTGAGACAGTGACGCAGTGCTGCTTGCCACCTCTGAAAGTGGAACAAGCTGGTGGGAGTTCACTTCCTTCCTGTATGCTACAGGCACCACAGTCAGTCACTACACTCTGATATGACTTCAGTTAAACTGCGCCTGCTGTGAGTTTGAATCTTTTATCTATTATTTAGCCATGAATGAATAAAAAAAAGATTTTACAGAATGAGACGGGTGTAAATATTCTCCTGAACCATATGTTTCAACAGGTGTCGCTCTTAACATTCATGGTTCAGAGAGCTCTGAAAGGGGGTGTGTGTCTGCACATGAACACGTGTGTGTGTGTGTGTGTGTGTGTTTGCACATGCACACGTGTGTGTGTGTTGCACATGTGTGTGTGTGTGTGTGTGTGTGTTTCTGTATGTGCATGTGTGTGTATACGGTTGTCTGTATGTGCGCTTGTGTGTGTGTGTGTGTGTGTGTGTGTGTGTGTGTGTCTGGTTGTCTGTGTGCGCTTGTGTATGTGTGCGCTTGTGTATGTGTGTGTGTGTGTTTGTGTTGACCATTAACCAGGGTTAACAGCGGGTTAGTGGACCTCACGGCCACTAAGATGGTAAAGCCAGTAGCTCAGCAGACTGCTGGTCCTTTTAAAATGGAAAAGGATCAGATGTATTCCTGTATATCAGCACAATCTCTGTACAAAGGCCAGGGCCTACCTGTATTAGCCAACTTGTGAAGGGTGTGGCATCGGACAGGGATCTCCAAACAGCTGAATCTTCAATTTATTCATTTAGGCCCATGTTCATGTTCTCATGCATTCATTAAGGCTCATTCATGTTTTAGTGACTTCCTTAATGCTTGTATGTATTAATTCACTTTGGCTCACATCCATTTGTTTATTAAGGTGCATATTCATGTATTCCATTTGAATTTAGATTTTTTTCCTGCAATCTGATTGGTTCCAAGTTTTAGCCAAAGTTATATGTCATAGAGCAGTGGCTGAGTTGGCTTTAATTGGACCACAAATTAAAGCCCCACCTTACACGAGATAATGATTCATCAGAAGAAGTAATTGACAACTGGTTTTAGGGCTGTTCCCGACTAAAACAAATCTTGGTCAACCAACAGTCGACCAACAGTTTTTTTTTCTTCTTCTATATGACATACCCTATTTGTTTTAATAAATACAACTATATGCACACTGCGCTTGTCTCATGTTTGATAACTTTCTTAAGTGAATGACACAAATGAGTAACAATAGGCTAATGACTTTATAGAGTTCAAGATTACCTGAAAGAAAAAAAAACGTATCCGTTCCGAGCCTCTGCCCTTGCAGATTCTGCCGTTGCGCTTGTGAAGTTGCAGTATGGCCACATAATAGGCTGATGCTTTTATTTGACCACAACCATAACACATTCTAATGCGTAGGCTGTTTTATTTAATTAACCAGGTTGGTCTCATTGGGATCTAAAATTTCCTTTGCAAAAAAATTGGCTAACAAACGAATGATCACACATAATGTCTTAAATTGTATCCCCCCCCCCCTCCCTCCCCCTGCCAGGGACAGGAAAGGATGCAGGGAGAGATTCCCCTTACGCGCATCTGCCCATCGTTTCCAGATCGATCTTCTTAACACCGCTGGGGAAATTAAACTCGTGCCTCAGAATAACTTTTTCTTTCTTTTTCTTCTGAAGAATATTTTGTATACATAAAGTGGCTATAGCCTATCGAAAATAACTTGCTTGAGTCGGAGACCATCCGATGGCCTACTTCCCCAGTCATTTCATGTTATGGCACAAGAACACTAGCTTGTCCACATTTTTTGGCAAAAGGCTGCTCCTTGTTTTATTAACGATAAACCCTGCCTTGGAAAATGCGCTTGCAAAGTTTACATTCCACTTTTTTTGGATTGTCCGCGACTAAAACGAAATGCTGCCATACTTCAGATTTTTTCTTTGACATTATGTTCTTAGGTTATATCAAAATGAGTAATTAAAGTATGCCTATATCACTAATCTTAACTGTAGGCAAATCTTAGGCTACAATTAAAATGCACATTCGCGTGCCTAAAACAAGAAGGATACAATATAGGCTACATGAAAGGGGGTGTTACGCATGTTAGTTATAAATATATAAACCATACAATTAGCAAAACACATTTATTATAAAATGTAACTTTTATTCGTTTTGCAGAATTATTCACAACATTACTATTACCTTAACTGCCTAATATAATTTAAAGAGAACATATATAGGCCTAGCTATGTTAAGAGTGAAGGACTGTCACTGCCATACCCGCAGCATCCAGAATGGAGTATTCTACTGACACCGAAGTGTGGTGCGAATCTAGGTGTCTCATGCTACATGGAGAATTTGTATTTATTTATTTTTTGCTCGACTGCTTGACCAAAACAAATCTTGGTTGACCAACAGCCCATCGACCAAACAATTGAGGGTCAGCCCTAACTGGTTTATTATCAGTGCATATCCATTGAATTCGGGTGGACTTATTTCACATCGGAGTGTCAACCTGGTCATGTTTGTGGTACTGTAAGAGCATTGGCTGTAGTGTTGCCCGGGGAAGGAGGGAGGGACTTCAATCGGTGGGACGTCCATGTCTCACCGCGCACTGGCGATCCCCCCCCGGTCAATCGTGCCCCCGAACTCTGCTTGCACAAGTTGCACATGAAGTGTCCTCCTCAGACTTGTTCATGTGAGCTTAACTGGTAGGACAGCTGTGTGAAAGAAGCAGCAGCCTGACATCGTGCGGTTCGGCGCAGAGCGATGTCCCCGAAATGACAACTTGAGGTTGCAGCAATGAGCACAAACACGCAGTGAGGGAGATGGAGGCGGGGTTTGAGACGTTGTCTGTGCTGTGGCTCCTCCCCCTCAGAGAGCCGCGCCCCTGCCGAGGTGGTGGCTGCCGTGGACGTCAACACCACAGCCAACGACGTCTACCGACACAACTTCCCCAACACGCCCCTGTGGGCCAAGACAATCGAGGTGAGTGTTACTGCTAGAGTAATGGTATTTAAAATACGCCTTTGACCCGGTCCGGCACTCTCCTCCAAAGCGCGCACGCGGTCCCTCTTCCCTCTGCAGTCCGCCCAGCTGCGCAGTCGCTTGTGTGGAGCAGAGCGGTAGGTGCCCCAATTAACAGGGACGACCAAGCTGACTAGACACCCCTCCCTCCCTGGGTGACGCTACGTTCAGTTATACACAGCAATCGGACTGCATCAGTACACGAAAACCCAGTATTTTGGCACAAGCCCGGACTTCATTGATGTTTGGGGTGCATCAGTACACTGAAAACCCAGTATTTTAGGAATGACGAGCCTTCCGGCAGCCTCTTCGTTGATGTTTAATGTAAAGTGGATGTGATGCACTGTAATGTATTGTGATGTAACGTAGGGGTTAACTGTGCTGCTCAGACCATCGCAGTTGAGCGTGTCACAGCTCGTGTAACCGTGCTGTAAACACACAGGCTGTCATGTGTCACTCCAGCTGGCCTGTACAGCGGGACACTGTCTGGAGGTTGTGCAAAGTCACCCCCCCCCCCTGCCAGGGACAGGAAAGGATGCAGGGAGAGATTCCCCTTACGCGCATCTGCCCATCGTTTCCAGATCGATCTTCTTAACACCGCTGGGGGAAATTAAACTCGTGCCTCAGAATAACTTTTTTTTTTTTTTTTTTTTTTTTCGGAAGAATATTTTGTATACATTTTTTTTTTTTACATATGCAACACAAAACACATACCGGTAGCCAAAATAAAGGAAACTATTGGAGGGATGCAACACTATTCTTCCACAAGAAATGACATCATTTGGTGTTTTGTTGTTGATGGTGCTGGAAAACGCTGTCTCAGGCACCGCTCCAGAATCCTCCCATAAGTGCTCAATAGAGATCTGAGATCTGGTGAATGAGACGGCCATGGCATATGGTTTATATCGTTTTCATGCTCATATTTATTGTTTTTTTTGTATGTATTGTTTACCTTGCCCACTAAGAGGTCGAGTGGACCTAAACTATGGCAGGAAAATGCACCGCACACCATAACAGAGCCGCCAGAACCCTTAATTTACTAAAGTATTTCCCTTTTCCCTTATTTTGTCAGTTACCCGTACGTACACAAATAAATTGTATCGTAATCATTTGCTTGCTCCCTGTCCCTTTTCCTGTCAGTAAACACTGCCACACACCCCGCGTCCTCATGACTTTATAACTGTGAGCGCTGTAATTGGGTGTTTTTGGTGAAAGAATAACTTGGGGGGGGTTTAGTGTTGAGTAAAGGTTGTCTGCACCGTCAGCTTCCTGCCTGCAGAGCTGCCTGCCACTGCATTTCAGCCTCAGCCTTCTGAGGTGGCAGAAAGAGATAAGGACAGTTAAGCTTTTTGTGTGTGTGTGTGTGTGTGTGTGTGTGCGAATGCGAATGAAGATCAAATTGACGGATGAAAGTCTAACAGTTATGGTCCTGGTTTTAAATTATTTCTCGTTCCAAGCGATTGTATAAAGAAGAATGTGAGGTGTTGCACAGTGTTAAAGGTCACGCAAGTTCTTCACAGAGACGTTCAGACTGTCACAGGCAGGCAGTGTGGTGTAATGGTTAGGGAACTGGGCTTGTAACGTTAAGGTCGCAGGTTCAATCCCCAGGTGGGACACTGCCGTTGTACCCTTGAGCAAGGTACTTAACCTGAATTGCTTCAGTTAATATCCAGCTGTATAAATGGATTGTAAAGAAATTTAAACTGTAAGTCGCTCTGGATAAGAGCGTCTGCTAAATGCCTGTAATGTAATGTCACAGTGTAGTGCGGTGGGGATAGAGAAGGCCTTGCCTCTGCAACCCCCTCTGCCTTTTAATTTATCAAAAAATGTGAATAAATATCATGATTTTATTCTGACTTCGTTTGGTTTCAGGGACTGACCCTTGATGATTTCAACAAGCTGGAATTTGACATGATTTTAATGAGTCCACCATGCCAGCCCTTCACCAGGTACAAATGAGTGTGTGTGTTGGTTGGTTTTATTGGTGTGTGGGGTGGGGGGGATTTTGATCAGCTCCTCCTAAATTTCCTTTGACCAAACTTCATCTGCTTCCAGAAAGCTCTGTGTGCCAGTAGTGTGCATAACAGAGCATTGTTACATCCTAAGACTCTTTCAGAAGGAGGTCTGTGTGCACATATTTCTCTCCTAATTACTCATAATAGTTCACAGTTTTGTGCCCATTACAAGCTAAGCAAAGCCAATTAATTGTGTTTTTTCCATTTACAATGAAAGAGTGCTCAGTACAAGGAATATTTTGTTCTCCTTCCCTCTCCCCCTCCCTCTCTCTCTCCCTCCTTTCCTCCCTCTCCCTCTCTCTCTCTCTTTCTCCCTTCCCCCCTCTCCCCCTCTCTCTGTCTCTCTCCCTCTTTCCCTCCTTATCCCCCTCTCTCTCTCTCTCTTCCTCTCTTGTAGAATTGGACTGCAGGGAGATGTATCTGATCCCAGAGCGAAGAGCTTCCTCTACATCCTCGACCTTCTGCCAAGGTCAGAGAAACGCGTCTCCCTCATTCACCTTCTTTCTGTGCGTGTAAAACTGTAATGCGCTGACAGGGAGTTCTCCTGGCCGTCTCTGTTGTCATTGTCTTCGTCGTTGTTTTTGTCTGGTCTTTTCCCCCACAGACAAAATAAACAAAAGCAGGTGCATGTCCTCCAAACCTGGAGCCTGCTGTGTTCATCTCTCTCGGGTGTGGCTCACTACATATCTGCCCTGTCTCCACTGGTGACTGTAGCCTAATACAGTTATTGGGTTGGCGGATTAAAAATAACGTAGTGGCAGGCCTCCTGTCAGGCCTGTAATTGTAATAAGCTCAAATCCTTGCCCTGCAGGAGAGGGAACAGGTGCAGTTTCTCTTACTGTTTATGCCATTCCTAAACAAAGGTTTGGAGAAAAATGTTGTACCTCTCGCCGCTTTGCTTAGTCGGTCACTGTAATGAGTGTGTGCCATGCCCGTGACCACACCCCCTCCCCCACAGGCTGAGCAAGCGGCCGCGGTTCCTGCTGCTGGAGAACGTGAAGGGCTTCGAGACTTCCTCCGCCAGGTAACCCTGGGGATATGGCATTACACATTACAGGGGCTCCTGGGAAGGAGGGGGAGGATGCCATTTATCCCATTCCGTTTTTTATTTGCTTGGCAGACTTTTTTTTCAGTCTGATTATATTTTGCTCGCGTTTACGGTAGCCATGTTCGATCAAGGGTACACAGCAGCGCCACACATTTGGAGCTGAACCTGAAATGTACCTGTACCTGTGTCATTAAACACCTCACCACCTCCCTCCTCTTCACACTGGTATCTCTTATATCATTTAGTGTGTTTGAAAGGAATCTTATACATCATAAAATGGTGGGGTTTTTGTTGAAAAGCGAAGCAGCTGTTTCTCCCCAGAAGAACAACAGCAGAGACGAGGTACACAAATACCCTTTCCCCTGGCTGCTCTGCCCAGCTGTGTGCCGGCACCTAATCAGAGCCTTCTAGTCCCAGATGCAGAGTCTGGGTCTTTGGGGACATTATTTGGTAACAGGGAGACTGTTTGGCACTATAACATCTATTTTTTATTTCCTAAGTCATTCTGGAAGGTTCCCTCTGCTCCGGGGGGTAATCAGATGGTAATCAGAATAATTTATCCATAAAGCCTGCTTCTCATTGGCCCGTGCTCCTGCCAGTCATGTGTAGAGCCATGGCCCTGTGCACTCCCTGTGTCTCCATAGTAGGATTTTATCATACAGAGCAGCAGTCTTAGCCTCTCTCTCTCTCCCTCCCTCTCTCTTTTTCTCTCTCTCCCTCTCTCTCTATCTGGCCCTCCTCTCTCATTCTCTCTCTCTCTCTCTCTTCTGCTCAGGGACGCTTTGGTGAAGACCTTGAAGGACTGTGGGTACAGCTATCAGGAGTTTCTGCTGTCCCCGACATGTGTAAGCACTGCCCCGCAACATTGCCCCAACATTAAAGCAACGTTGCCCTCATGTTAAAACAAAGTTTCTCCAGCGTTAAAGTAACATTGCCCCAACCTAATAGTAATGTTGCCCCAACGTTAAAACAACATGCCTGCCATTAGACAGGTCTGGCTCTGGGTTAGTGGGTCCAATTGACCTCCACAATTGCCTTAATTTTGTGTGTGTGTACGCATGCGTGTGTGTGCATGTGTCTTTGTGTGTTGTGTGTGTATGCATGCATGCGTGTGTGTTTGTGTAATTGTGTGTGTTGTGTGCTGTATACTGTATGTGTGTGTCATGCACACGTGCAAGCGCTGGCTTGACATGTTTTCTCTTGGGGTCTCGCATGGATGTTTTTTTATTGTTTATCTCTCTCCTCCCCTCCCCCCCACATTCTGCATTTCATGGATCAGACGCGGGTCACATGACTCTTTCTCCATTCCGCAGCTGGGGATTCCGAACTCGAGGTTGCGCTACTTCCTGATTGCCAGGGCGATGCCAGGATCCTTCTCCTTCCAGGCGACGGCAGAGGTGCGGCCGCAGTGTCACTCAGGGTTCTTCATGTTACCCTAAACCCTCTGAGCTCAGCATGGGGGGGGGTACAGCAAGGGGGGTACAGTGGGGCTTGCCAGACTGGGTCAGGGGGTCAGTAAAATGAGCACAAAAAAGTTTCAGATATTTTAGAATTTCATGTAAAATAAACTTGGATAAAAAAATAAAACAGTACACGTCCACAACAATATTATGGTTTATGATTTATGATTGCAATTTATGATTTATTAAAAATGCATGTCTTTTATAGACCCGTAGTATATGACATCCTGTTTCAGATATGCACCCATACATTAATGTGCTAAATAACCACTGCATTACAGCCTTTAGTGGGTTTTGGACAGTGAACCATTTTACCATCTTATTGAGGTGGGGGTCTTTAGACACAGGTGGGTGGTCGTTTTAGGGGGTCCTTGTAATGAAACAATTTGAGAACAATTTGGGAGCGTTAAGGGGTCCAATAGCTGTGCAGTAATTTACAGTTTAGTCTTTTGGCAGGGACTTCTATCCAAAGCGACGTACACAAGTGCATTAACATGGCTAGAGGATAACCACTAACAGTCCAATCAGTGCTGCCGTCGAAGTTCATGCCAGAGTCCGGCGGATGTAGATCTAGATGGATGGAGATGGATGTTGTTCTCACGGTTCTGTGTTTTTTCCCCCTTCAGCAGATCCTGGAGGGGTTCCCCAAATCGGCAAAAGGCGATTATGCAGACCCCGCCCCTGTCCCAATCCACTGCCCCCCCAGCGCGGGCAGCAGCATTGAGGGGGGAGAGGTGGGGGCGTCCTGTTTAAGATGGAGACGGCGCGGGACCTGGAGAGAAAGCGGTCCCAGGACTCGGACGAGTCCGTCCGGAGGATCCAGGAGTTCCTGGAGGAGGAGGAGGAGGGGAGGTGGAGGAACGGGAGTACCTGCTCCCCCCGAAAACCCTCCTCCGCTACGCCCTCCTGTTGGACATCGTCCGGCCCACCTGCCGGAGGTCCGTCTGCTTCACCAAGGGGTACGGCTCCCGCCAGCGACGCAGTCACTGGCCCACATTATACACAGCTCACCACTGCACTCATAATTTCACATTGTGCACAACTCACCACAGCAACCAAAACCACAAAAAACTGTGATATCAGGATGCAGAGAAGCAATACTAATTACTCTATAGTATAAAGTAAATGTCTTCATTTTAAAAAGCATGTATAAAAGAACATCTTTCTCCCTCCCTCTCTCTCCCTCTCTCCTTCCCTCCCTTTCTCTCTCTTTCCATAGGTATGGTCACTATGTAGAAGGAACAGGTTCTGTGCTGCAGTCCCGTACGGACACTAAGGTACACACTGGAATATTTTATTTTCATATATATGGCAAGTGTAGATGTTTATTATGCCATATACTGACAATGACCTCCAGCTACTGTATATCCTGTACCATTACATGAGGACCCTGCTAAGGTGTCTGTGTTGCCCAGTGTAGATCTCTGTAAAGTGTTGGTGTTGTTGGTTAGGGAGCCCTGTTGTGTCTGTGTCGTCCCGTGCGCAGGTGGAGAAGGCGTTTGCGTCTCTGGACTCTCTCTCGGAGGAGCAGAAGCTCAGCCAGCTGTCCACACTAGGCCTGCGCTACTTCACTCCCCGAGAAATAGCCAACCTGATGGGCTTCCCTGCAGACTTCAGTGAGTAGCCAGCGCACACACACACACACACCACATTATCCACAGAGAAGAGCTTTCACGGATCAAAATGATATGCAACATGTAGAACTGATAGTAATGGCTCCCCAGTGTGGTATAAGCTCGGCCCGACAGCTGAGATATCTTCGATTTACGTCCAGGCTGTCTCATTAGCCGACTATGACCAGGAGTCTCCTGTGGCGGGCGCAATGGGCTTCATCTCGCCAGGGGTAGGGTGGGTTTTAGGTCAGCCATGTTGCATTAGCCCCACTTTTCAGGATCATAGCCTTACGACGCTATGAGCCAGGCTGCTTTGCTGATAAAACAATGGTCAGTTACTACTTTTGAACAAACAATAATCTTTTGTAGGTGGGGCTCCAATTGGAGGCGATGATCCAAGGCAACTCAACCACTGATCTATGACATAACATTGGCTAAAACTGGCTATAACCAATTTTTCAAGCAGTAACATCCCTCTCCGTTCGCTCTACAGTGCGAGGGTCTGGGATCACGACTACTGTTACATGAACTACCACACCACAATGTGCCAGGTGCCCACAGGCTACCAGTTGTTGTCCGTGAGAGTTGCATCTCTCCTCTGAATGACGTTAGTTTTCCTGCTGCACTGTGTGGAAAATAGCCACTGGCTCACAGCTGCAGTGTGACTTGCAGGTTCGAGAGAAAAAAAAAATGTTTGATTAAAAAAAGTGGTGGAAAAAGCCTTGTTGTTAAAACTGTTTTTATTAGGTGGCGTGTTGCGTGTTGTATGGCAGGCAGCTCTTCAGGGTTCTGTTTCACACTCACGGCGACGGTGAGGTGTGTTTTTCCGTTATTTCGTAGAGTGCTGGCCGTAGAGTTTGTAGAGTTCTCCCGGAGAGAGTTTTCCAACTCGGCCCCAGATGGTCTTTGCGTCCCAGTGAAGCACTCCCGAATTCTTCCTGCACTGGAGTTTGGGGGGCTGACTCCACTCGTAACTCCTGGAGATAGGGGAGGGGGGGAACACATACACACACACACACAGGGGTTACATCCCCCGTGAGACACCGTGAGACAGAGTACAGGGAGTATTCTGGGGGGTGGGGGGTAGCCCAACCCAACCCAAACAATGCATTGCTCCGTATTACAACAGTGTTATTACACATTACTGCGCTGATTTCACACTGGATTTGGTGATCCTGTAAAAACATTAGCTGCGCCAAAAAAATAAAAATAAAATGTGTCTGAGAGAGACAGTATATGTCTGTATTTGTGGGTAGGTAGGTAGGTGGGTGGGTGGATTGGTGTGTGTGTGTGGATTGGTGTGTGTGGGTGTGTGCCTGCCTGCCTGCCTGCGTACGTGCATGTGTTTGTTTGTGTGTGCGTGTGTGTACACGTGAGAAAGTGTGAGAGTATTAGGGTGTGTGCGTGCGTGTGTGTGTACACGTGTGAGAGTATTAGTGTGTGTGTGTGCGTGTGCGTACATGTCAGATGGTGAGTGTAACCCTGAATTAGCTGTTCAAACAGAGGACATTTTTTCTTTTCTTTTTTCTTTCAGGCTTTCCTGAGAAGACCTCAATAAAACAGCGTTACCGAGTCCTGGGGAACAGCCTGAATGTCCGAGTGGTGGCCAAGCTCATAGAGCTGATGGTGGCATGACTGAAAAGGACGTGACAGAATAGGGCGTGGCTGAAAAGGGCGTGGGCGATTTTGGGGGGCAGCACAGAGACTGCAGTGCAACAACTACAGTGTGGTACCAGAGTGCTAACCGCTAACAACAGGCTGGAAGAGAGGAAGTGCCTGAACCTTTACCCAGAATGCTGTGCTGCTCAGTTCCACTTCCTGTTTTGAGAAGCCTGATTGTGCATTTCGTCCTGAGATTTTCTTTTCTTAATTTTGTATTATTATATGCAAAGGGCTTTTGTACATTGTAAATGTTTTATCAAATAAAATATTTTTGTAATATTTTGTTTTGATTTGTTACTTTTTAACGTTCTGTGCATCGCCATGTATAGTTTAACTTCATTTTTGCCCGTCTAGAACACACTGTTTACATATGCCATTTAAAATTTCCCATTGGCACCAAAATCACAAAAAGTCAAAGTAACATGCAGTCATTAAAGGTTAATCCAAGTGGAAAACTGTTATACATACAGAAAAACTATCTCTATCTCAATTAACTGTAGGATTATAGACACCAAACACATTCTGAACACTGGAGCTTGAGTGACATTAACATTTGCAAAACCTGTAAACCAGAGTTATGAAGGAAGTAATTGGAACAGAATTCCTGCTGTGTGGTCAGTTAACACACTCGGTGTGTTCTGGTTACTCATCTCTGAAATCATGTGATGACCCGTGTCAATCGCCCAATAATAAAGTGGGATAACAGGCATGTAATTGTGTCTGAAGCCCTCACGTTTACGGTTCCCATTCCCCTCAGAGCAGTTTGGGGAGGTGTTTATGGCCCTGTGGATGTGCTCCCTGGGTCCTGGGAGAGGGAGAGGGAGGGGAGCAAAGTGCACACCTGTCCCAGGGGAGGATTAGAGAGGTGACTTTGGGTTACTCGGCACTATTGTGTCTGAAGACCGTCTGGGAGCAGCTCTCTCAGCATGGCTCGGACGCTTCGCCTCTCCTGGCCGATCTTCGCCCTCCTCGTCCTCCTCAACGGGCTCCAGTGTGACTCTGGGGAGGGGGCTAAGGCCCGCAGCAAGAGGGATATCAGCAACGACCAGTGAGTTTTGGGGTTAATAGATATCAGCAATGACCAGTGAGTTTTGGGGTTAATAGATATCAGTAATGACAAGTGAGTTCTGTTATAAAGATATCAGCAATGACCAGTGAGTTTTGGGGTTAATAGATATCAGCAATGACCAGTGAGTTCTGGGGCTAAAAAGGGATATCAGCAATGACCAATGAGCTCTGTTATAAAGATGTCAGTAATGACCAGAGAGTTATGGGGTTAATAAGGGATATCAGTAATGACTAGCTAGTTCTGATATAGAGATAATCAGTAATGACCAGTGAGTTATGGGATTAAAAATGGATATCAGTAATGACACAGCGTTCCAGAGAGCTAATCGAGGGATGTCAGTTTTGACTGGTGAGTTCTGTTATCAGGTATCAGTCATGACAAGTCAATTATGTGCTTATGAAGAGGCAACCAGTCATTTCCGTTATAGATGGGTATTGGTAATGATGAGTTGTTGGGCTAATAAGGGATATCAGTATCAACCAGTAAATGATGGGCTCAAAGAAAGATATGAGTAATGACCTGTGAGTTTTCTAGAAGCATATCAATCATGACGTGATATCT
>JAINUG010000187.1:1172500-1175000 GCA_029706075.1 Aldrovandia affinis
AAAGATAATCGAGTCTCGCAAGGGCGGGGCCATTCCTTTCAAATGTGCCAAAGCGCTCAACAAGGATGAGTGTGTCATAGTCCTCTGCCCCGTGCCTGTGGTAATACTAATATGAGTTATGAATAATAAAGCGTTTGCGGTCTCTGTGCTTCAGGGCCCCATCTGTGCCACGGATGTGAACGAGTGTCAGATCTACGCAGGGACGTCGCAGGGCTGCCAGAATGGAGCCACCTGCGTCAACACACCTGGGTCTTACAGGTAAATCACTTGTCTCTTCACTGCTCTCTCTCTCTCTCTCTCTCTTCACTGCGCTCTCTCCCTCTCCACTTCTCTTTCTCTCTCTCTCTCTCTCTACCAAGCTCTCTCTCTCCACTGCACGCTCTCTACTGTGTTCTCTCTCTCTCTCTCTCTCTCTCTCTCTCTCTCTCTCTCTCTCTCTCTCTCCCTCTCCACTGCTCTCTCTCTCTCTCTCTCTCTCTCTCTCTCTCTCTCTCTCTCTCCACTGTGTGCTGTGCTCACAGTCCCTGTGTTTGATAGTGAGAGCTCTCCCTTTTTACCTGGTCTTTGGCCTCTAACACACTGCACCTATTCAAGTGGAGCTCAGAAACAACCCCGGGTCCGATGCTGGGGTTTGATGTGCCAAGAAAGCATCGAGCAGTCAGACTACATCAGGACACGCTTGGAACCTTCCGCCAAAGACCTGTTGGGGAACGACGAATGTAATTAGGAGGGAGACAGCAGTGCACAGGAGCCAGTGGGGGACCTGGGCTGTGACTGCTGCATACGGGGTCCTGAGGTCTGGCGCTTCAGAAACATAAACTGCACATACGGTTGTTCGTTTAGGAAGGGACACCGGGAAAGCGATTGGTTGAAAAGTGCCGGTTGCTCGGGTCGGGTCCCAACCAGACATACCTGTGAATCAATGACTGCAACACAAACGATTAAACGATCATTGTCTTTCTTGTCCCCCCCCAGTTGTACCTGCAGTGCAGAATGGTACGGTCCGCACTGCACCTCACGCTATGACGACTGTGCGGGAGGAGGTCAGGATCTGTGTGTTCATGGGGTCTGCATCGACTCCGACAGAGTCACGCCCAACCAGGTACTCAAACCTACTGCACACACACACACACACACACACACACATACATACATAAACATACACATAAACACACACACACACACACGTACATGTGAATAGATATATACACACACACACAAACACATACATTTTCTCTCTCCCTTCTCTGTTAATCCACTGCTTTAAGTGATAAATTAAGAGCTGAGCAAAAACAAAAAACAATTCCAATAAATGTCTTAACATACATGGTCCATATCCTGTCCTCATCCACCTGTCTGCCTGTCGGTCCATTTGTCCATCCGTACGTCCATCAGCCTAAGTACACGTGCATCTGTGACGCCGGCTGGGCGTCGCCCCCCGGGGGCTCCGCCTGCATCTCGGACGTGGACGAGTGCAACCTTCCCAACAAGCCTTGCTCCACCAACCCCCCTGTGCAGTGCTTCAACACGCTGGGGTCCTTCTACTGCGGCTCCTGCCCCGCAGGTACGTCACGTCTGATTGGCTGGTTAAACCCTCTCCTCCCCCACCTCATCCAGTCAGAGCTGAGAATTGTGGCTTCAACATACTGGGGTCCCTACAGGCACGGCACAGCATGTGCTGCCGTCCTCTTGGCTGGTTATGACCTTGCCTCGCCCATCTCACCCGCCAATGGGAGTTGAGCATTCTGGTGCAGATTCTATAGACCCACCTGATACTCAGCTCCATATCCTTAACATAGACGACTTTAACGCTGAAGTATTCCAATATTATGCATCTCATGAATATTCATTACGGGGCGTGGCCAACGGTGGCAATGGGGTTCTGTATTGTAATGCAGCACCGGAAACGATTGTGGTTAAGGAGCAGCAAAGAATGCAGTCTGTAGAATGTGTGTTGGTGCTGCACATTAGCTTTGTGGGCATTTGTGGGCAGCGGTGTCTGGATAAAGGTGACTCACTGACTCTCTGGGGTGTAATGGGAGACAGTTTCAGGCAAGGAAGAGATAGTTTCCAACAAGGAGTGTCCAAAAATGGACATTAGACATTAGAGTAGCGATTCCTCTGTGTTTTGCACGTGAACGACGTGGTTGACCCGTACAGCCATATGGTACCAGTACAGCCATATGATACCAGTACAGCCATACCATACCAGTACAGCCATACCATACCAGTACAGCCATACCATACCAGTACAGCCATATGATACCAGTACAGCCATACCATACCAGCACAGCCATACCATACCAGCACAGCCATACCATACCAGTACAGCCATGACACCAGTACAGCCATACCATACCAGCACAGCCATACCATACCAGTACCATACCAGCACAGCCATACAGCCATATCATACCAGCACAGCCATACCATACCAGTACAGCCATACCATACCAGTACAGCCATGCGATAACCATGAGAGGGTACAGCAGTTGTGAGG
>JAINUG010000187.1:1180000-1210000 GCA_029706075.1 Aldrovandia affinis
CTTCCTGTGACCTCATGTGACCTCACTTCCTGTGACCGCATGTGACCCAGTGTGTGGAGGGTACCTGACCGGACCGGCTGGCACCTTCAGCTACCCCAACACCCCCGGCGGGGACGAGTATGACCACCTGGTCAGCTGCGCCTGGGTGGTCCGAGTCGACCCCAACAAGGTCAGTCTCCCGGCGTTTGATTCAAGGTCAAGGTTTATCTCGATTTGTTTCTCCCATTCTCGTGTTTTTTTTACACCAGATTTTTACCAGATAAGCACGGGTTAAATAAGTAAATAAGAGTCATATTGATATGCGAGCTCGTTTTGTAGTATGATTTGTGTAATTACATGCAAAGATGGTATTTGGCTTGAGGTTGAGGTTTGGATTAGAGTTTGGAATATAAAGATGTTGAAAGTTTAATTACATAAAATGCACAAATAGTTTTTATTTTCCCTTTCCAAATGTTTTATTGTGTGTGTGGGTGTATGTGTATATATTTGTACAAGTGTTTTTTGAATTAACATGTTTTTGTGTGTGTGTGTGTGTGTGTATGCATTTGTTATCCATTTTTTACAAACAATTCAGCATGTGGCCAGTTGGACGTTACTGTCCAGAGAAATAAATTAACCACATCCTCCCTTTCTACATTATGTACTGTATATCAAAGTGTGTATGTGTGTGTGTGTGTCTGTGTGTAGGTATGCGTGCCCTTTTCGCCCTTCTTATATGTGTTGTTGGATAATTTTATTTTTTCCCCTATTTCAATTCACATCAATTCAATTATGCTTTATTGGCATGACCACACATCGGCAAAGTATTGCCAAAGCAATAACACCCCTAATCCACCCCACACCCACACCTATTCCAAAATTCACCCCCAATCCACCCCACACCAAAACCTATCCCCAAACACACCCCCAGTCCAAGCCTCACTCTTGCTCTCTTACCACCCACACTCTTGCTACTTTAACCCCCAAACCTATAGTGAGATAAATATTTAGTTCATCTCCCCCCCTCTCTCCAGATTGTGCGGATAACCTTCCCTCACTTCGACCTGGAGAGCAGCACCAACTGCAACTACGACTTCCTGCAGATCCACGATGGCGAGAGTGCCTCGGCCCACCAGATCGGCAGATACTGTGGCAGCAACGCCCCTCAGGAACTCTTCAGCTCCCACAATTCCCTCTACTTCTGGTTCCGCTCCGACCACTCCATCAGTGCCGGCGGCTTCACTGTTGCCTGGCAGTCACAGACCCCAGGTACTGTGTGGATGTTATGGCTTTGACTCAGTGGCCAGATACTGTGTGGATGTTATGGTTTTGACTCGGTGACCGTGGAACTGTGTGGATCGTCTGGCTTTGACTCATTTGCCGTGTAGAGTGAGAGTTTTGGTGTTGGATTGGTACCAGATCGCACGCTGTCCCCATCTGTGTTTACGTAGTTTGCGGTGGAGCCCTGACCGACCTGTACGGTTCCATCAACTCACCTGGTTACCCCGGCAACTACCCTCCGAATCGGGACTGCTACTGGTCCCTGACTGTGAACCCGGGCCTGCTCATCCAGTTCGCCTTCGGAACCCTGAGCCTGGAGCAACACCCCAACTGTAACTTTGACTACCTGGAGGTAGGTTAAGTAAACAATTGTACATTCTGCATAAAAAAATATCATAAATGTAAAAAAAACCCTTACAAACGTATTTTACATACTTTAAAATGATTTATTACTATCAAACGCCGTCTTCAGTTATTCCTTAGAACTGCCTGTTGGGATATGGTGAGCCATGAATGGTAATTTATATCATTATCATTGTGATATTGAGCATCACATTCAGTCATTAATAATGAAGTGAAGACATACAATAAGCTATAGCATTTGACTGTGCGTGAATGAGCGTGGGTCAGACCATGTAGGATATGTTCTGGGTGCATGGACTTGTTCTTGGTAGTCACTCCCGTTTCGGTGCTGTAGATCCGGGACGGCCTGCTGTCGGAGGACCCCGTCCTGGGGAAGTACTGCAGCACAGGGTCTCCCCCTCCAGTGCAGACGACCGGCCCAGCAGCCTGGGTCCACTTCCACTCAGACTACAGCGTGAGCGACCGTGGCTTCCACATCACCTACACCACCTCGCCCTGTGAGTGGGAGTGGGAGTGGGAGTGGGGAGAGTGAGTGGGGTGGGGTGGGGGGGCATTCTAGATCAGAGGAGAAAAGTAATGGGGAGTAAAACATTTTCAGCTGGAGGAAAAAACACCAAGGAGGGATATGCCTACTTTCTGAAATGTCCTTTCTGCTTTATGTTCTTTCTACACAACATGGCCGCTTGTATTCGAAGGCCTCGATGCTGACTGCACTGTTCTTTATGTATGGCCTGTTGCAGTGGGACTGTCAGGAATAACCATTAAGGATTCATATAAATTTAAAAGTACGATACCACGCGTTTATGTTTATGGAACACTGTTCTATAATGAATGGTATGTGCAATTTTTTTATTGTATTTTTTTTTTTTTTAACAAGCGTTCAAAGGTTAAACAGATGTAATATATTGGGCACCTCAGGTGAAATGTTTGACCGATGTTTAACACCGGTTTTGATGAGCGTGTCATTTAGCGGTTACAGATTAATCGTAAGCAAAATGTTTGTTACATTTTCCTCATGAGTGAACGTTGAAGCAGTGTAGCGTTCAGTGTTGTAGTTGAGGAACCAGATTGTTGTAGGTTTGGTTCTAGGGGAGGGACATCGCTGTCACACCCATTGAGCAAGTTTCTTGACCCACTTTGCTTAATATAAATATCCAGCTGTAGCCTACTGCACAATATGAATTAACAAGGGTATTAATGTAAGTTGCCCCTGATATGGATGATGCTGAGTATTTACAAAACTATGATGTTTAATAGATTACAGGTTTACAACATACACATGCAATTTCAACACAATTGCAACCAGCGTGCGCTCATAGCTAGCGCCTTCACCCACTGAGCCAGTCAGGAAGCCATGATGATGATGTCTATCTGCCTTCGGCCACGGATTGTAGACTCACCTGTTTACACTCCAATCTTGGTTCAACAAACCCTGAGCCTGCATTCATTCTGGGTTGAACCCTTGCTTATGTTATATTTAACACGATACCCACAAATCCATTATGCTAGTTAAAGCACAATATACTATATATACTATATACACTATATACCCTTGGACACCTACGATGATGCTTATTTCAGCGTTATGTTGTAGGTTTATGTAATCACAACTGCTGTAGGTTTATGTAATCACAACTGCTGTCGATGGTGACAATGATAGCATAGTATCATAGTATAACCTTTTTCTTATGCACGTTTGTCAGTTGCTCTGGATAAGAGCATCTGCTAAATGACTAGATGTCAATGTTGTTGTATGTTGAAGAGCCCCCCTAATAAAGTTTGGTTCTCTGTTTGTCAGCTGACCCGGGGTGCGGGGGCACCTACACACAGAGTGAGGGCATCATCATCTCGCCCAACTGGCCCAACAACTACGCCCACAACCGCCAGTGTGTCTACATCATCCGCCTGCCGGCCGGCGAGGTCGTCTCTCTCAACTTCACCCACATGGACCTGGAGTCGCACAGCGGCTGCAACTTCGATTTTGTGGAGGTAAATCTGGTATATGATTGCGCTATGTGTGTGTGGAGGTAAATCCGCTATGTGGTTAGGGTCTGTGTGTGTGTGTGTGTGTGTGTGTGTGCGTGTGCGTGCGTGTGCGTGTGCGTGTGCGTGTGCGTGTGCGTGCGTGTGTTTGTGGAGGTAAAGCTGTTATGTAGTTAGGCTCTGTGTGTGTGTGTGTGTGTGTGTGTGTGTGTGTGTGTGTGTGTGTGTATGTGTGTGTGTGTGTGCGTGTGGAGGTAAAGCTGCTATGTGGTTAGGCTCTGTGTGTGTGTGCGCGTGCGTGTGTGTGTGAGTGTAGGTAAATCCGCTAATGTTTTCCATGTACTATTTATGAAAACAACGTATGAATAGGATGCTTTGTACATGTTTGTAAACAAAGTTGACGCCTTCCAACCCAATTTTTGATGCGTCGGACTAATCTTTTTTTTTTTTTTCCATTCCAATGAATGAAGGGCTAACAGTGAATCTATGGGGGGCTCAATTTGTACAGCGTGCCCTCCTTGCATGACATTACAGGCATTTAGCAGACGCTCTTATCCAGAGCGACTTACACAGTTTACATTTCTTTACATACAATCCATTTATACAGATGGATATTTTACTGAAACAATTCAGGTTAAGTACCTTGCTCAAGAGTACAACGGCAGTGTCCCCACCTGGGATTGAACCTGCAACCTTTGCGTTACAAGCCCAGCTCCCTAACCATTATGCTAACACTGCCGCCCTTGCTCTCACTGCTGCTGTGGGAGGCCCTCTGTGGATACCTGTGATCCCACCTGTGACCCGCCCCCCCCGCCCCCTTATTTCCTGATTCCAGGTACGGGACGGGATGGCAGAAACGGGCCCTCTGATCGGGAAGTACTGCGGCTCCACCCTGCCCGCCCCCATCACCTCCATCTCCAGCTCTCTCTGGATCCGCTTCAAGTCCGACAGCTCCGTCAGCCGTGCTGGCTTCCGGGCCATGTACGAAGCCGGTGAGGAACTGTCAAAAAGACAATCCCTTCAGCCGGGACAGAGAATGAGGGACGGGACGGGGGTGGTATGGGGTCAGGGGGGTTGGGGGGTGCTATGTTTTGCATATTTGCGAAGCTATGACGCTGGTAAATTAATGCGGAGTTGTCTTTATTAAACATGAAAAGCTTCTGCTGCCTGCTTTTGTGACATTTTATGCGTCAGAGATTATGGTCAGGGTCACCTGAGGATGTTTAACCTGATGTTTAAAATGAACATTTAACTATTTTTATTTATTAATTATTGTTGTTTAATGATGGATTGTAGAAGCGCAGGTTTCCATTACTGATGTATTTTACCTCCTCTGATTAACATTTGGCTCATCAGGTTACCACGGTTTCATTGTGGTATCTAGCAGATAAAAACTTTAGCTTCAGCTTCAGCTTGGCGTGTAAGAGCCTCAGGTGTGTCCCATCACATCACCGCCTCTTCCCCCCTCCCAGGCTGTGGTGGGACCCTGTTCGGATCGGGCCAGATCCGCTCGCCCTTCCACCCCAACTCGTACCCCCACGACAAGACCTGCGAGTGGGTCATCAACCAGCCAGCCGGATACGTGGTCACCCTCAACTTCCTGACCTTCGACATCGAGGGCAGCTCCGGCTGTCGCTACGACTACGTGGAGGTATGTCCTCCCCCTGCTTGGCACGCCACTTACTCCTGACGCCGTGGCAACATCACAGCCTCGCTGCAGCATTGCGGGCAGAGTTCCACTCCTGGCGTCATGGCGACACGTGCTCCGAGCAGCACTATGAATGTGATACTGTGGGCGCGAAAAATTCCATGACCTCACCCCCCGCCTGGAAATGTGGGATTCTTATTCAGTAGGACTGTGGAGGACAGTGGCTGACTGTCCCTATCCCAGAATGCCACATTGCTTTGGCATGCGTGCCCATCGTCACGACCAAAGCATCCGATGTGCGGATGGTTACATAACCGAAGCCTGGGTCCATCCCACTTTGATACTTCACTGAAGAGCATTCTCAGCCTACAAACACGATAAAGGCCCTGAAATAACCTGACCAACGAAAGGGAAAATACATTATTGAATAAGATATTTTCCCCTCTGCTGGTTAGGTTTGGATATAAATGAATGAATTCTAATTCATTACTAAAAGTGTATAATGGTAAAAAAGGTCATTATTTAACCCTAGTCCATAGAACTTTGTCAGGCACAGGAGAAGTAATTTGGCAATGGAGACTTGTTTAATAAAGTCAAAGTATAATCAGGCTATACTGGGTGGGCTAGACTGGAACACAACAACCTTATTTTTATAGTGACCCACAACCTCAATAAAGGGGGTAAACCATTGTGTGGGGCTGGGAATTCGTGGACTGTACCAACACGGCTGCACTGCTCCATATACTACAATCTTGATATTGGATTTTTGATTCAATTCCATTCCAAAGCTCACATGGGTGCACTAATATGATCAGCACTTGTTTTTATTATCACCCCTCCTGTCGGCTGAAGATGTTTTGCTCCGAACACGCTTTAAGTGTGACCGGGAGTTTTCTCCTCCTTGTCCCACAGGTGAGGGATGGCTCCTCAGTGAGCTCTCCTCTGATTGGTCGGTACTGCGGGAGCACAGTGCCCGCCCTGGTCCAGTCCACGCAGGGGTCGATGTTCATCCGCTTCAAGACCGACGCCTCCGTCAGCAACCACGGCTTCACGGCCCAGTACAGCTCGGCGGAAGAAGGTGCACTTTGGCTGCGTGGCCACATTCTCATTGCGTTGAAGCGATGCTGTATTCATGCCTTCTCATCGTCACGCCATTGTCATGGCAACGTGCCTATCAACCATGAGTACCACTGAACGTTGTTACTTAGGGAGCATAGCAGGAACACAGATATAGCCTTTCTGGGGGTACAAACCTCTGTGTGTTTGGGAGTTATGTGAAGTGTCTTTTAATACAGTGCGTGTGTGTGTGTGTGTGTGTGTGCGTGTGTGCGTGACCAGGCTGTGGGGAGACGCTAAATGACCCTTCGGGCACGATCACCAGTCCCGGACATCCCACCAGCTACCCACACGGGGCCAACTGCACCTGGTTCATCTCCGTCGCCCCCGGCAACATCATCCGCCTCTCTTTCACCTCCTTCAACCTGGAGTTTCACCAGAACTGTAACTATGACTACGTGGAGGTGTACGACAACGGCACAGTCCAGACTGGGACCAAGCTGGGCAGGTAAGCCGCCGCCCTCTCTGTCGCCCACAGTAACATAGAGGAGACCATTTTTCACCGTTTGTTTCGCTCTGAAACCAATTCGAGACATTCGTTCCGCAGTCTGCTTTTTCCATCAGCGGCCTTTAATGTCATTTGCCCTTCGAATCATTAAGCGAAATCAACGAAACAAACTCAAGACTGCGATTTCCACCGACCTTCTCCATTGACCTTTTCCACCGACCTTTTTGAAACACAGGCACAGCCTACTGTACAGGCATATAATTCTCCTGAATTGCAGTCGTTTATGGCTGATACCCATTAGCGGAGATTGACTCTCTGATAGCTTTTTTGAAGACAGCGTGGCTTTGAACTTTTACATTTGGCCTACTTACATTTGGCCTATTAATTTTGCCTATTCATTCAGAGCAACTTGCCACACAATGCATACATACAGGTTTTCATACGTATAGCGTATTTACATATGCTCATAGTAAAGAAGTTCAGCTTGATTGTTAATTGTGGTCAATTTCTGTACAACCAAAATGGCTTCTCGTTGAGTAGATTTTTAATGATTTTTCCCCCTGTGAACAGATATTGTGGTCGGTCAGTCCCTCCCTCGCTGACCAGCACAGATAACCTGCTGACCATTCTGTTCGTCTCGGACATTAGCCTGGCCACAGAAGGGTTCTCTGCAAACTACGTGTCCATGAACGCCACGACAGGTAGACCCCCCTCTCACAAACTACATCCAGCATCATAAACGAAATTAGTGATCCCCATCCTGCTTATAAACAGCTTACAATAATCTCTCGAGAAACGCATTTTCACAACTTATTTGAAGTTGCTCTAATTTATCCTTGCTTTAATTTTGTCAGAATTAAACTTTCTCACTGTAAATCAGAACTGATCACAGCCTATAAACACACATGGCACGGAATGGAACATCCCATAAAGTCCTTTCAGTCCCTCAGCAAGGCATGCTGGGATTGATTTCCACACGTGTTGGTCTGTAAGGCTCATTTGCATGAACTCCTCAGGATCTCACTGTACTTCTTGTGCTCTCTGCCTTTCTCTCCTTCCTGTTCTTATTCTTTCATCTTTATTTTTATTCTTGTTCTTCTTATCATTCAATTCCTCCAGGTCTTGTCCTGGCGCTTGTTCTTGCCATTATGTTTTCTTATTCTTACGATGTGTACAGAGAAAAACAAAAAAATATTATATTGCTGAATCTGTGTGAGTCTCCTCAAATGACCAATGGTATTAAATTAATCAACAACAACAATAAAAACAAAGCCAGACAAGACAGCAAAAAAACTCTTGCTTTGGAAAGTTGCTTATATATAATGTTGAATATAGATTAACTTGACAGGTTGGTGCCGTTGTAGCCGAATGCTTTGCCGAGTCCCCGTGTGACTTCTCACTGGAGAGATTGTAGGAACTGATCTGACCGTGCATAACCGCCGGACTCAGGCCTCTGACCGCATGAGCAAAAGGTCACGAAAGGTCACCAGGACGCCCAGAAGCGCCGAAGCTACCGCAAAGCACAAACGAGACAGAGAATCGCCATGTCTCCGTCGCCACGGCTCAAGGGGGCGGGGTGGCTTCAAGCTCACCAATTGGCCCGAGAGCAAACGCACCAATACCGTAGTGGAGACCCGTTTGTGGGGTGCCACTGAAGGTGCTACAATTGGCCCTCTCCCGATCGTATCACACCAGGCCTGCTGCATCTACAGAGAAGACAAACCGACCACAGGAGCGATGCTGACAAGGATAAAGGACAGCATTTTATCAGCTTCCGCCTCCCGCCTGCCCGGTGCTCCACATTGACGCCCCTTCCGGGGCTCGATTACGCAGTGGTTTACAGATCTGGAATGCTGCGCTGAGGCCTGATACACACCGAGCCACACACTGCCGTTAGCCGCTCCGGTGCCAGGAGCTCGGCTTCAGAGAAACCGCGGGCCCCTGAGCCGCCTCTGCACAATGAGCCCTTTTGTGCCCCTGTAAAGGGCTCTGAGAAGAGAGAGAGAGAGAGAGAGAGAGAGAGACAGAGAGACAGAGAGACAGAGAGACAGGGAGCTCAGCACCAGCTTTTTTCATTGCGCACAAACGGTGGTTTATGGGAGTATGGCTATCTCTCTTTCTCTCTCTCTCTCTTTCGCCCTCTCTCCCTCTCTCTTTCTCTCTCTCTCTTTCGCCCTCTCTCCCTCTCTTCTCTCTCTTTCACTCTGTTTCCCTTTCTCCCTCCCTCCCTCCCTCCATCTCTCTCTCTCTCTCTCTCTCTCTATGTGGTTGTCCCTGGTCCAAGTTGAGGACCACATTTATTTTGCCAAAGCATTTCTTAAAGTACTGTCATTTCAATAAAAAAAAATAAAAAAACAGCAATACACGTTTACATAACAATATCAATACAAATTGGATGTGCTGGGCCTTTTTGCGATCTCTGTTGAGGAGAAAATAACAAATCGAATTGTTTTCTTCCCGTACTGTCCCTCAGGCTGTTGCCAGTGGTAACATTCTGGGCTGGGCTGCCAGTATCACACTCAGACCTCTCTCCCAGAAGAAACATAGTCTGTCTTACAAGGAATTTTACTGGTGTTTAAAGGGTCAAAGTATTTCGAATAAATTATTTGCGGGCTGGCGGATAGCGTAGCCGTCTAACGCACTACACTTTGGCTGGTCCGGTGTGGTGTGTGCTGCCTGTCAGGGACGCGGTTCGAAACCCGCGTCTCTACCAGACCAGCCCTGGTCATCAGCCCCGATCGGAGGCGGCGTTTAGCTGTCCGGGGGGAGGGGGGAGGGTGAGCCGGCACGAGTCTGTCGAGGAGCAGGAAAAAGGCGTCCGTGGTAGATTAGCGTCTCGGAAGAGGCGGATAAAAATCGGTCCCGGAATAGTGTCTCGCCCCGGAGGATGGGCGGTGGACTCGTGGGGGAGGGTGAATTGAGATAAATAGAGGGTATAATTGGCAACCAAATTGGGAGAAAATAAAATAAATAAATTATATGCCCCAGGTCTGGCTGGCTCACAATAGTATTCTAACTGTTGTTGCCCTGGGCAAGAATGTGGATGGATGATAAGTGCTGATGAGGTGAATGTGTCCCCCCCCCAGACTGCAGTGAGGTGTTCACATCGCCCACGGGGGTCCTGACCTCCCCTAACTACCCCGGAAACTACCCCATCAACCGCCAGTGCATCTTCCGCATCATTGTGGGCGTCAACATGCAGATCATGTTCAATGTCACCGATTTCTTCCTGGAGGGAACCTCCCCGTACTGCAGTTACGATTACCTGGAGATCAGGTGAGGTTTCATTTGTTGTTGCTGTTTTTTATTGCCCAAGGTCAAAGGTCAAATGAGTACTCAGTGCCATAAAAAGTGAAAGGATGGGCCAAATGTGTGATGCAATGATTAAGCAGCTGAGTTTGTAATTCAGAGATTGCAGGTTCACATCCCACGCGAGACACAGCCCTCTTACCATTTAGCATGGTACTCAACCTGAATTGCATACAGCATAAATTGACAATATGTAAAACATAATATGAACTGGGTAGGCCACAATTGGATAAGCGTACATGCTAACCAAATGCACTGATGTAACGAGCTCCCACACACAGTTTGTAGTGTCACATCTGACTTGTGTGACCTTTATGCAAATGCGGCGACCATGCTGAGGGTGTGTGCAGTCCGAGTGGATGTGGGGACATGCTGGTGGGATCAGCACCTTGAATGAATGCAGACAGCGTTCACGAAGAGTTGTGTGGACCCCCCTGTGAGACGCTATGTGACGAAAGAAGCTTGTGTCTGCAGGCCTCTGGATGGTGTACTCTGAATCCGTGTGCACCCCAGTGATGTAGTTCTCCTGTCTGCAGGCCTCTGGATGGTGTACTCTGAATCCGTGTGCACCCCAGTAATGTAGTTCTCCTGTCTGTAGGCCTCTGAATCCGTGTGCACCCCAGTGATGTAGAGCTCTCTTCTCCACAGGGACGGGGGATACGAGACCTCCCCTCTGATTGGGAAGTACTGCGCCACCCAGAAGCCGCCCGTGCTGGTCTCCCATAGCAACAGGCTGTGGATGAAGTTCCGTTCCGACTACTCTGCCACCTACCGAGGGTTCTCTGCACACTGGGATGGCACGCAGACAGGTGTGTGAGTGTGTGTGTGTCTGTCTGTGTGTGTGTGTGTGTGTGTGTGTCAGTGAGTGTGTGGTTTGTGTGCATGTGTTTGTTTGTGTGTGAGCGAGTGTGCATGCGTGTGTGTGTGTGCGAGTGTGCGAGTGTGTATGTGTGAGTGTGTGTGAGTGTGTGTGTGTGTGTGTGTGTGTGTGTGTGAGAGTGAGTGTGTGGTTTGTGTGTGTGTGTGAGCAAGTGTGCATGCGTGTGTGTGAGTGTGTGCGAGTGTGTGTGTGTGTGTGTATGTGTGAGTGTGCGTGTGTGTATGTGTGAGTGTGTGTGAGTGTGTGTGTGTGTGTGTGTGTGTGTGTGTGTGAGTGAGTGAGTGAGTGAGTGAGTGAATGAGTGTGTGTGTGTGTGTGTGTGAGTGAGTGAGTGAGTGTTTGAGTTGTGAGTTGAATTATTATAGAGAATCTTTTATCAGAATGAGAGAAGCTGTCTCTCAGGCCTTTGACCCTTGACCTCTGAACTGTAATCTCCCCATGTCCCTCCCCCAGGCTGCGGAGGAACCCTCACCACCAGCACGGGCAGTTTCTCCTCCCCGAACTACCCCCTGCCCTACCACCCCAACAGCGAGTGCTACTGGCTGATCAAGGGCAGCGGAGGCAGCCGTGTCCAGCTGCAGTTTGGAGACTTCCACCTGGAGAGCAGCAGCTCCTGCTACTACGACTATCTGGCGGTGAGTGGAGAGACCCTACTTCAACGTTTATTACATGTTATTACATGGTAATGCATGCACCAGTGAGCAGAGGCCGGTGGACCCTGTGTCGGTCTTAATAACGTGTTAATAGAGACCTCAGTGGGAGAGGAAGACTGATCCATATCAGTGTTAATAACATGTTAATAAGGTTTTTGTGTCAGTGTTAAAGGCAAGACTGAGAACAGTCCATGTGTTACTATTGAGATCTGCAGTCAGTGGAAGGACTGGTCTATATTAGTTTTAATTATATGTTAATATATGCGTCAGTGAAAGACTGGTCAATGCTAATTTGTTGATGTAGATATCAGTGAGTGTGGACTGGTGGGCAGTATACCAGTGACAATAGCATGTTAATAAGCAGTGCCATGTAGTTAAATGGTGAGCACCTGTGTGCACCTGTCCCAGGTGTATGATGGAAACACCACGAACGCCCCCCTCCTGGCCAAGCTCTGTGGCACGACCATCCCTGCCGTTATTAACTCCACCCGGGAGCAGATGTACATCAAACTACGGACCGACTCCAGCATCAATGCTGGGGGCTTCCTGGCCTCTTACACACAGAGTGAGTAACTCTAACATTACACCTCCTCCTACACACAGAGTGAGTAACTCTAACATTACACCCCCTCTTACCCACAGAGTACCTCTAACATTACACCCCCTCCTACACACAGAGTACCTCTAACATTACACCCTCTCCTACACACAGAGTAACTCTAACATTACACTCCCTACACACAGAGTAACTCTAACATTACACCTCCTCCTACACACAGAGTGAGTAACTCTAACGTTACACTCCCTACACACAGAGTAACTCTAACATTACACCCCCACCTACATACAGAGTAACTCTAACATTACACCCCCTCCTACACACAGAGTAACTCTAACATTACACCCCCTACACACAGAGTAACTCTAACATTACACCCCATCCTACACACAGAGTGAGTAACTCTAACATTACAGGAGACCATGTCAAATTTGCGCAATGTTTTGGGGGAAATGACTCCGGTTGTTCCTGCCTTATGCTTCAATCATATTGTAACTTTGTGTTAACTTAACTGGGATTGCATTGATGGTAACTCTGGACCCAAGTGGAAGTGTGTGACATGATTTCAGGTGTGGAGGGTGTTTGGGGGACTTGAATGATGCAGTGGGACAGAGGGTGGAGGAGGTATAGAGGAGAGGGGTAGGGTGTGGAGGGTGGAGGAGGTGTAGATGAGAGGGGTAGGGTGTGGAGGGTGGAGGGTGGAGGGTGGAGGAGGTGTAGATGAGAGGGGTAGGGTGTGGAGGGTGGAGGAGGTGTAGATGAGAGGGGTAGGGTGTGGAGGGTGGAGGAGGTGTGGAGGGTGTGGATGAGGTGTAGAGGAGAGGTGGAGGGTGTGGAGGGTGGAGGAGGTGTAGATGAGAGGGGTAGGGTGTGGAGGGTGGAGGAGGTGTGGAGGGTGGAGGAGGTGTAGAGGAGAGGTGGAGGGTGTGGAGGGTGGAGGAGGTGTAGAGGAGGTGTGGAGGGTGTGGATGAGGTGTAGTGGAGAGGTGTAGGGGTGGAGGTGGTGTAGCGGGTGTGGGCTGAGTGGTGCAGTGTGCTGGGTAGGGCTCAGGCCTGGGCTCTCAGGATGGATCTCTTTCATTAATGTGGGGATTCAGGCGGGTGAGTTACAGGGCGGTGATTATACACAACACTGCCTCAGCCCCCGTCCCCGACAGCTGCTCGCTGTCACTGTTCTGGGTGTGAGCGTGTGTGTGTGTGTGTGTGTGTGTGTGTGCATATGCATATGAGAGTGCTCCGGGGGTGTGACATAGTACAGTACTGATTTACGGTGCTGAATCTCTCCGTGGCCGGTGGAGCCTTTGTGTGTGTGTGTGTGTGTGTGTGTGTGTGTGTGTGTGTGTGTGTGTGTGTGTGTGTGTGTAGAGTCTTTGTGTGCCAGGAGCTGCTGGCTCTGGAGGCCATTGTCCCGTTTCCCCGGCGACGGGGGCCGGCGATGCAGCAGTTTGAGGGGAGGCGAGGAGGCGGTGCACGGAGGAACTTCCAGCGGGCGCTGTTATGTCCTCACAGGCCTTTGTCTGGTCTGGAATGAGCCGGCTTTTCTCCACTCAGGCCACAGTGCCTGGAAGAGCTGAGGCTTCTGCTACTGTAACCAGGATCTGCCAACTTGGCTTTCAGCTCCACCTCGTTGTCCTTTCTTGGGATGTAATTACAGAACGAAGCTAACTCAATAGTACAGTGGAGAAAACCAATGACATGGCCCAAATACTTTTCCCAAAATGAGCTTCCCTTGAAAATAACTTGAGTTCTGAGCCACACACATTTGAGATGTGATGAGGTGAAGTGTTTTCCCTCAGAAAATTTGTGAGGACACAAGTTCAAAACTGGGTGTAAAAACACAGCTTGAAGAAGTTTTCATGAAAAGGTTAATAAAAGTTAAGTAATTCAATTTTAAATGAATAGTAAAAAGCATAAAGCTGGTCATGCTTTGCTTGTAAACGTGTCCGTTTTCAGTGAGCGTGTTATATTTAGAGTGCTGCATTGAGGATATACACCATGCAGTCATCCAAATTTGCCCCTGACCAAGGCCGTGTTCAAACCCAGGACCCACAGCGTTGTACTGAAACAGATAATGATGTCTCTCTCCCTCCCTCCATCTCCCTCTCTCTCTCTCTCTCTCTCTCTCTCCCTCCTTCCTTCCATCCCTCTCTCCCTTTCTGCCCCTCCCTCTCCACAGCTTGCCAGGGCAATGTCATAGCCAATCAGAGCAGGGGTTTCATCGAGAGCTCCAACTACCCCAACACCTACCCCCCCTCCTCCCAATGCAGCTGGACCATACAAACCACCATGGGCAACACCATCAACTACACCTTTCTGGCCTTCGACCTGGAGCCCGGATACTCCTCCTGCTACTATGACTACCTCAAGGTGAGCAGGCCCGGAAACCAGAGGGGGTGGAACGCGATCGGAAACAGACCAGGGGGCGCTTTCTTAAAACACTGATGTTTCCTCTGGTTTAATTAATTAATCAATCAATCAATTAATTAATCGGACATACTACATTGGACACTTACGTATGTCCTGGAGAGAGAACCACTGGGTGTTTGTTTGACCGTTCATGTAAACGGCGTGTCAGATCTAGTCCTTTCCTGTCCATGGTGAGGTGATCTGTCCTCCGCATTTATGCAGCTGCTGTACAGAGGATGGAGAGGAGTCAGTGAGCCCTGATTTAAAACTGGATATTACAGTATAACAGGAAACAGGTCACCAGGGTATTTTCACTCCCCGTCCACACACACACACACACACACACAGACACACACACACACACACACACACACACACACATACTTGCAGTGAAGCAGAAGGAAGTTGGATTTTAATTGTTCAGCTTATACTCTAAGTGTGGAAACAGACTAAATAATGAAAGGCCATATTCAGAATAAACCTGCTGATACAGTATACTACCGGATTTAAAATTCCCTCATCCTGTGCAGAATATATATTTATAATTACTCTTCTAAACAGTTTATAGAAGTATATATATATATATATTTTTTTTTTTCAGTCAGTCAAGGGTTTGCAGAACAGAGAGAGTTTTCTTTAAAACTGCACTTTTAAGTTGTGAAAAGACAGCAGTTGGCCTTGTTAGGGGGTTCGTTAGGAGGTTAGCTTTTATTAGGAGGTTTTAATAGATGTTTCATCTCTCTAACGATGTGCAGAACGCTTTCACAAGTAGGGGGGGTGCCACATTCAAGCCAAAAGGCCAAGTTTTGGCTTGAATCTCCTGTAACCGTGGTAACCCAAACAAACCATGACATCATCCCTACCCCCTTCACAGACACACACACACACACACACACCTCGGACAGACCTTCAGTCAACGCTCCGCTCCTCTTAGGCTCGTTCACTTCCTGCCGTGTGTCGTCTCTCGTGTTTGCCCATGCCGCTATTCACAGTGGTCAATTACACACACGCACACGCACACACACACACACACACACACACACACACACACACACACACACACACACACACACACACACACACACAAACACGCACGCAGCACTGGGGATAGCTACTCCCAATAGTACTCCCCTACAAGTTACTACCATTGAACCCCCATGTGAAAGAGCTTTACCTGCATCAGCAGCATTCAAAGTTGCCACAGTTCCCCCATGGGCACCATGGACCCTAACAGTAAAAAGTCCCCCATGATACTGTCACAAACTGGCTCAAAGTTTTGGACAAAATGGGCGACGACACGTGCGATACCAAATTAACTTTTAATTTAGAAAACCAAAAAAGATAAGGGGGTGTGGAGGTCAGTAATCAGTGGTGTGAGCATGTGGATGATTGTCAGTGTGTGTGGGTGCTGTAAGCTGCTAAAAGAACAAAGGACCAAAACAATTGCATGGCTTGAACAAAACAGGTCCAAAGTGAGGAGAGAGGAAGCCTGGAGTCATGGGGGAAGGTAGTCTTTATACCCCGGGACCCACCTCGGCCCAGGTGTGTCCCATCAGCACAGATGCAGCTGTTTGGCGCATGCGGGGTTAACAGAATGTGCCTGCATTGCATATGCTGGGGCTGTAATGAGTTTAAGATGAGCTGCCTCTGCAAGAGCCGCCAGTGCCTCAGATTCACTGCCAGTTTTCGATTTAGTGCTTGTGCACGCGGCACTCGAAGGGCCCAATCGGGATAACATGCTGGAGAGCTTTCGCCTCGATCCTGCTTCCACCGATGCTGCGGTTTGAACCGCATGTGAGAGAGGGAGGGAGGGAGGGGAGGGAGGAGGGAGGGAGGGAGGGAGAGAGACAGAAAGAGAGAGAGCAAGAGAGATGGGGAGAGAGAGAATTCAAATTGCGATCAAGACAATGGCATGGAACGCTTATCTTAAAACAGAGTGGTGATTGTGATTGCAGCGTTGCACACATGCATTGTGTTTCAGCTCCAAAGCTTTCCTGCCATTTTCTGGCACTTCCATCAAACCAGGTGTCTTGGACATTTAGACATCCTGGCCTGCTGATAAAAGCCCCCGTTTAACTGCCTGTTTAATTACCCTTTGTGATGTCACACACAAGTCTCGGCTGGCCATAATCAGGTGTGACCTTTTCACCTATGTGACCATGCTTTTGAAATTGTTAGAAAACAGGGCCTAAAAAAAATCATGAGTCCTAAAGAGATGAAAAAAGATCTAAGCATTCATTTTAGAGGGGTGATTACACACCACAGTCACAGACCTAGGCCTCATGCAGCACAGAGACCGCTTTGTGTACGCATACGTGAGCCGGGGTACATTGTGGAAAGATGTTTGGGTCTGTGATTGCTCTTGTTTTGAGCCAGGCCCACCAGCCATGTGGAAGCAATGGCCCTGGCATCTGTTTGCGTTTACCCTCAGATTGAATTCCGCCTCCTCCGTCTCACGGTCTCTTCAAATGGTGCGTAGCCTTAACCCAAAACCCGTGCTCCGCCCACGGGAAGAATACGGAGGAGATGCCCCCCTCCCCGTAATTCGGGGGAGAAGTCATGCGAGGGAACCGCGGTTGTGGGCGTGTTCATGGCTTTGTCAGACTGCTGGTGTCATTAATTACAAAGAGCACCAGTAGGAAAGAAATGGCTGAAAATGGGCAAATAATGTCCTGGGAGAGGTCAGTCTTCTTCAATGTTTTGGCTTCCACTGTCTTGTATAATGGGCTGAAACATATCGTTATGACAATAACCTGATTCGGGCAGCCTTTTGTAAGGGTGAGGACACACCTTGGCTGTGCATTGTAAAGTGCTGATTGGGTTGTTCAGCCATTTCCCTCTTCCTCACACTGACACTGACCTACGGTAACGGACATGCAGTAACAGACCAGCCTCTGACATGTTTAAGGCTGTCAATCACACACAGCCTGGGGGGACTCAGTCAAACACACACACACACAAACACACACTCACGCAGTCATTTTACATGAACATTTTACGCATTTAGCATCTTTTTCAGAGCGACTTGCAACGAGCGCGTTTAAAATGGCAGCGTGAATGGCCCTCACATGTCCGGCCCGGATGACGGCCCCCCTTTGTGTTTCTGTCAGAGCCGTCTGAGCGCAGGTGACACAAACTCCACTCGTTGTGCCCGGAGAGCTGACAGGATCCGCCACTCGAGAGCTCAAGAGCAGGGCCCTGACATCTCCTTTAGCATGTTGCTGGAGAACAGTGGGGCTGATACCTCTTGCCATTTGGCATGATAAATGTGAATAGATCTATGGCAAGAGTGGCGTAGTGTAATATTTGGCATACAGGATGCAGAGTAACCAGTGACCCCCTCGTTAAGGAACCACTTTTGTCACAGGAAAAGTGTCATGCACTTTTTACATTCTTTCTCTCTCTCTCTCTCTCTCTCTCTCTCTCTCTCTCTCTCTCTATCTCTCTCTCTCTCTCTCTCTCTCTCTCTCTCTCTCTCTCTCTCTCTCTCTCTCTCTCTCTCTCTCTCTCTCTCTCTCTCTCTCTCTCTCTCTCTCTCTCTCTCTCTCTCTCTCTCTCTCACACACACACACACACACACACAGTCTAAATCAAGCTAATTCAACCCCAGGGATGAGTGAAATTCTTTCCCAATTACCATGGCAAAGGCCATGCAAAAATCCCTGCTCATTAAACCTCTTATAATCTCGCTTTGTAATATAACGTGGATTTACCTTCTGTAATTTGCAGTTTCGTAACCCAGCCACAGCACAATGGTCACTAATATAATTTGCGAAAATACCAATATCATAAAAGTCATGAGGGACATTTGTTGATATAAGATCAATCAAGGATGTTTTTTTTCAGGATTTCTAGGGTTTGCACGGGAAAGTGCATTTAGAATTTGTGTCAGATTTACAGAATCACAGTCATTCTTTAGGTCATCAGCAGCAGGTGACAGCCAATCCCAATTAAGATCACCAATGAAGCTAATTCATTTGTGTTTAAAATCTGACAGTTGAGCAGAGAATGATAACAGAGCCTATTTAACAGCAGACGAAGGCCTGTGACAACCCACCAGAATTATGTGACAATCTAATGCAAGTAGTTCAAATTGTTTGGGTAGGGATACAGACTTTATCACTGTTGCCTGAAACTTAGCTTTGGCATAAATAACTATGCCCCCTCCTTTACTACGTCGGTCAGCACGAACCACTCATAGCAATTTTACTGTCAGGAATAGTTTCGGACAACACCATAAAGTCTGCATCTGTTGTTTGAGACCAAATCTTAATCAGATCCATTTTTGGAATGAGGCTACATACATTTAAATGCAAAAAAACATGAACCAGTTCTATTTAGAAAATCATAAGGAGTGAGTAAACAATTTCTATCAACAGCACCCGGGTTTGATTGAATGTTACCAGCCACCATCAGCGGCGTCCATCTTGTTTCAGAACACAAACAGACGCGACCCTGAGGCCCTCCAGGACCCTGTGCTCTGCGCCTTGGCGAGCTTGCTCTCCTCCTGTTCCTCTTAGAGTAGCTCTGTCCTGGTCGCCAGGGCCACCCAGCAGGGCATTTCTGTTACTGCTCGCCCCCAACTACACTGGCAGGACCTCTGGCTCGGTACAGCGGCTGGCATCACCCCTAATTGCATTTATTGGCCCTGTGCAGGGTTTTGGTACAAATTTTTGTTTGTTTGTTTGTTTGTTTTTTTGCTGACTGAGCAGCTGTTTTCCAGAACAGATAGAGAGCTTGCTTGGTTTTCCCTTGAAGGGGTTCAGAGCACGGACGAAGAGTCGTCAGACACAGATTTTCCACAGAGTGTGCTCTAATATCTGTGATATTGGGAGCACCTGGCTGTCCAGATCTGACAGAGACATCACCTTGGACATTTTACCTGTTGTATTGTCTTTTTCTCAACCTGCATTGAAATGGGGTATCTCTAAAGTCTGATGATATTATACAGTAATTAGCAGCGTTGTAGGTAACCCCCTCCACACACACACACACACACACACACACACACACACACACACACACACAGTCATGTGCACACACACACACACACACATACTCACTCTTCTGACTGTTGGTTTTGGTCTCAGAAGTGAAAATAAAGATGAGAGCTCAGACACACACACACACACACACACACAAACACTCTTTTTCCACTTTTTCCCATACGGGCCCCTCTCTTACGTAGGAACTGTATGGAACTTAAGAATGCGTTTCCTTCTTGCATCAGAGGCTGAACTCTCCCGAGACAAAATACAGTCAGTAATGTGTGATAGAAAAGATCGGATTAATCCAGACTGTCCACTGAGCTGCCCATGTTGTTTTGTATTAATTTAGTGGGTTGTTCTATTTCAGACCATTGGACTTTTTAAAAAGTTGTGGTTATTTATTGCACCTCATGGCTACAGCAGCGATATCTTTAAATTCAGAAAGACAATTCAGAATTACTTGCCCTCTCCATTCAGCAGTAGCTCCAATAGTTTAATGTTGGTATACATGGTTTAACTTAAATTGAACCAATCACAATTATTACTTTTTTATCACTACAAACTAGGGCTGTGGCTATGACATTTTCACAGTATGATAATTGTACTACTCAATATCACGGTTTTCGGTATATCACGGTATCAGTTTTTAAGCCAAAAAAAGTATCACACAAAGTTTAAAACTTGATCTGTTTATTGTATGGCTCTTTGCAGATTTATATACCATTTTAATTGAAAAATAAAACAGAAAATGGAACTGAATATAGTTCACTATTCAGTCGTAATTGTATGTTTAAATCATTTTAAATCATTCACTTTGCGATTTAAGTAACATTTTGCTTTATCGTGTTATCAGTTTATCGGATCTAGTACTATATTTAGCTACTCACTTTTTCCATTATGGCATAATGTGAAGGATGATGTTCACGGATGGATGAGTTTGCTTTTTGGGGGGATATAATTCGTTATTACAGATCACCTCAGCATCAGAATCAACATCGGACATTGCAAGTTTTTATAAGAGACTGCAAAAGGAGATGTATGCCATGTAGCTAGCTAGCTAGCTAGTAACAGCTACCTACCATTTCATTAATTTTCATTTATTTGACAGGGACAGTGCACATTGATAACATTTCTGTAAATGTGCCAGAGTTAGCCAAGGAGGCTAATTTTCATCTGTAGTCCTTGGGCAGACACCTACCAGGGTTGGGAAATGCGAGGGAGCTGTCTGCACATGCGCCATCGCATTGTAAACAAAACAAAATCCAAGAACAGCCAAAAGTGGTGAGATTAAGTGACATTAGCATGCCAGGTCCAGTATTATATTATTTAATATGGCTCGGTTTAACGGTTTAAATATTTTTTAGCCTGCATGAAAATAGCTTTTGCCATGTGATTTACTATGACGGTATTACATTTACGGTATACATTACATACATTACGGTAAGTTTATGATAGTACTATTTTATATTTTAATGTTGTGGTACACCATCACACCCCTACTACAAACCTAATATAAGCTTTTGTAACATGTTGGAGTGCGTAGTCTTTGTTTTTCTTTTGGCTGAAGCACCCTGAGCCAAATTTACCCCCAACAAAGCATTCTTGGTACTTTTGTGGCATGCACTGCCAAACCTTGGCTTCAAACGCCAAGCACCTCACCTACGAGTCCAGTGCTCTGCCCGCTTCACCATGTTCCACACTCTGCTCTGGTTTCAGCTGTACAACGGCCCAAACGCCCAGGCCCCTCTGATTGGCAGCTTCTGTGGGAACACGCCCCCTCCTCCCAATGCCACCACCAGCTCCTCCCTGCACATGGTGTTCCGGTCCGATTCCTCCGTCTCTCTCACGGGCTTCCAGATGCTCTGGTACCAGAACGGTAAGAGCAGTGACGTAGCCAGGACTTCATTTTCAAAAGCAACAGTGGCTACAGTGCATGCTGCATATACAACTGCCAACATTTATCCTCGAGCAATATAACATTATTAATATGGGAGCAAACAAATTGTTGACCAGGGAGTGGGGGACGTGAACAAATTTTGTTGACTGGGGGGGGTTGCATAAATGAATTGTTCTGCAGTAGATTACATCATTTGATTATTACATACTCATTGTACCATCAACCAGCATTGCCTGATCAATAACATTTTGATAATGATGCGCAGAGCCAGCGATATGTGATGTAGATAACTAATGCACTACGCTAATGCGTAAGAAAACTGCCCGTGTCGACCAGAAGCAGAGCTCACATCCAGAACTCGGAGCTGGTGCTCAGAGCAAGGAGAATTCAATCAACGTTTGTCCTTAACTTTTTCCTCGCAATTAAAGTGGTTTATTTTTCGTTTTTTCTTTCTTCACAAATGCAGTTTGGCAGTTTAGTGTTCTGGCAATTCTGGAAAATTGCTGGGCTTGCCAAAATGCATTTGTGAAGAAAAAAAGTTAAGGAGAAATGTTGATTGAATCCATGTTCTTTGTCTGTGACCCCAGGCCTGAGGCGTGCGAGACATCACATTTAGACCACATGCTCTGCTTCTCTTTATTTTTTCATTTTTCATGTATTTATTTGTTTTTAGTTAAAACACATTGCCCTGGAGTTCACAGTGGAAGTTCCCCTTACTGGAGTACTAGTGTCTTCCTGCTTTTTTAGTCACCAGTTGCAAATATTTCATGCTTTTGCTTGGATAAACTACCCCCTAATTAGACCCCTACAGAAAACTTCATGCGGAGGTAAACATTCTGCCTTGACAATTAATAGGGAAGAAACAACCACAGGTGAAATGAAAGGAATTCAAATAATTGAGTCAACCCACACCCCTGGCTCCTACCACAGTGTTCTGCCATTGGCCAGGTCCCATTTGACCCCTCTCCCATTGGTCCATATCGGTGCCCTCCCACTCCTTGAGTTCCCCAGCCCCTCCCCCGATGGACAGGTGATTTCATCCTGTTCCATACATCTCATCCTAGGAGAGCAGCAACATTCCCCAGCATCTGTGCAGGAAGTAGGAAACAGGAAGTACCTCTCATCACCTCCTGTTTTACTTCCCTCTCTTCAATTCGATCTGTTTACCTAAACATCTTTGAGCACCCGTACCGCCTGTGACCCCCACGGGGAGACCGGAGTGGGTTTGTGATGTAAATATCCAGGCTTATATTGAGAAACATTTCCCGGATTTGGCTAATGAAGTCCAGGTTTTTCTGTTTTCTCCTCCCTGTCTCTCTCTCCGTCTCTCTGCCGGGCATAGCCGTGCCTTGGCGGTGAAATATTCAGTGCCAACCAGAATGGAAAGTTATGAAACGACCATGTTCTATAAAAATAACTTTTTTTCTCAGAAAAATGTAAAAGTTAATGAGCCAGTGGCTCTTGGAAATATTTAGCCTGTGGAGCTCCTCGGTTGCATAGCTATGGGGCTCGTTATTTCATTTATGTAAAACCCTAAGTTAAAAGAGTGATCCCCTATGGAGGGGAAAATATTAAGTGCCCAACATGTTTCACTATTTTACTGCAAAGTGTGAATGTGTTCTTATCTCTCCCCATCCCTCCAATATGAATTATAGAACAGAGTGTAGGAAAGTGACACTCTTGACCAAGCTCAACTATGAGGTCATAAAAGGCTGCTTGATGGACCAGGCGGTCAGAGGTGGGTTTGGGAGGATGTTGATGTCCTCAGTAAATAGCCAGCTGTGTCGGCTGCATAAGATGTAAGGTCAGTGTGTCCTCCCTGTGTGAGGGCGTGTGCTGGCTAACGTAATGTAACGACGTGTATGCAACGACACCACTGGGGGACTGCATCAGCACGAGCTCTCCCTCTCCCGCTCCGTCTCAACAACATCTGCGATCGGCTCCTTAACAGCTCCACGGGGCTGTGAATACACAGTCTGGCGTCTATGGCGTACAAGCCGTATTTAGGCCCCGGTCCCCCATCCAGAAAGTTCTGCTTCAGGCCGTGCTGTGCAGCCGGGCTGAGGTGGAACCAGCAGGTGAGATGCAGTGTAGCAGAGGTCAGCGGTTGCACAATCAATCAATCAATCAATCAATCATTGGCTTCATCACTCAAAGGGAGTAAGAGGCGCTTCCTCAAAAGGTGAGGTGGACAACTACTACCTGCATTACCTAAACCTACACTTGTCACTGCGGACTGCGGTGTTACCCCCCCCAGCCAGAGTTATGATTCAGTTTGGTTTGGATTTCCTTAAAGTGCCTTTACAGAACCAGGCAGGGAGGGAGTCCAGAACTCCTATGGCTGAACCACAGGAAGTGGACCTCCCCCCCTCCATACACAGACACTGGGTAGCTCAGTGAGTGCGGGCAGGAAGACAGGGTTAATCTTGGTCAACCGCACTTTAACCGGATACAGTCCACTAAAGAAAGAAGAGCAGTTTCCAGTTTATTTCAAACAAAAATGTAAAAAAATAAAAATAAAATAAAAGTAACAGGAAAAAAGACTCCGCTTTCAATCCAGACTTACTGGCAACATCTGTGCAATGCTCATTTGCGACTCACTCTCTCTCTCCCTCTCCCACACCCCCTCCCTGTCTGTTTCTCATTATGTTGCTTTCTCTGTCTTATTCTTTCACTCCCTCTCTCTCTCTCTCTTCTCTCTCTCTCTCTCTCTCTCTCTCTCTCTCTCTCTCTCTCTCTCTCTCTCTCTCTTCTTCTCTCGGTTTCTATCTGCCTCTAATTTATTTATTTGTTTATTTGATTATTTGTCAGGGACATAGCAAAAGCATTGTGCAATGTAAAAAAAAAAAAAAAAAAAAAAGCACCGGATACATCGCGTTAAGTTTTTATCATTTAATTATGATTATATTAAATTAATTATGTATAATTACATATGGCCATTATGTATATTTAATCTCTGTCTTATTATTTCACTCTCTCTCACTCTCTCTCTCCTTCTCTCTGTTTCTCATTATGTATATTTGATCTCTGTCTTATCCATTCGCTCTCTCTCTTTCCCTCTCCCCCTCTCTGGTTCTCCTTCCTAACTCTTTCTCTCCCCACACAGTTGCCCCTGACTCGGCCTCGTGCCCGTCCACATACGTCCGCTTCCTTTATTTTCACAACTCCGCTGTTTGTTGCCCGTTTCCCCTGGCAACCTGTTTGGGACCTTTTTTCTTTCTTTGACCCCTTCTGGGTTCTGCAGTGTGGTCAGGTCTGTGACTTAGAAGGAAAGGGGTCTCTCTCTCTCTGGTTCGTCATGTTTTCCAGCACAGGACATGGTGGTGGATAACGCATCTGAAAGTCTGATTCACTAAGACTTTGGGAGCGAGGGCGAGGGAGGGGGTTTAGAGACCCCCTTTATATTCATTTTACACCATTCTTTCCTGCGTTATATCTCGTGCTGTGTTTGTCTTCAATTTGTCCTTAGCCAAACCATCGCCGACCATATCCCCCTCGGCTATTAGTTGCAGATGTGGTAGCTGGAGCGATTGAAATGGGAGGGAGCGTCTAAAAACTACAATAGAGTGCAAACCACAGCGGAGTGACTAAAACTGTAAGGGAGTGTCTGTACACTATGGTGGGCTGCCCTGCCTTCTGAATAATGCTGTACATTTTTCTCACACTGGTCAGGAACACCAGCCTTTCCAGTGTGTGTTACGCTGTGCATTGCACACAGCATCATATAGGGGACCAACACTGAAAACAGCACTTCCCAGTTTTTTTCGACATATTTTTCTTTATGAATGTTGCCGTCTTTATCCTTTCAGTGAAAGTCCCTTTAGTGGCCAGACGTCCGTCATGTGAGCCTCGGGCAGGGAGGCGATGTGTGTAACGAGGAAGGGAGGGAGGGAGTGAGTCACCCTGGCCCTGGGTGTGGCTGGAGCTATTTTTACTAATATGGGGATAATGGTGTTTTTTTGGGGGCAGTGGTGCTCTGGACTCCAGTCTATGCCTCAGAGCGGAAGAATTTGGCTGACTGTCTCACTGTATCTTTCTCTTTCTCTCTCTTTCTCTGTCTATCTATCCGTAGCCTTCTCAATCGCTCTCTCTGAACCTCCCTCTTTGTCTGTCTCTGTCTCTTTGTTTGTCTCCTTAGTCGCTGTCGCAATGCCTCCCTCACTTTCTCATTCACTTGCTATCTCTCTCTCTCTCTCTTTTGTGTCTTTCTCTCACACACACACACACACACACACACATGCATCCTGTATACCATACATTTCCCCCACCCTCGTGTGAGGGACTGTGCAGTGAGATAGTTGCTTCTCTGGTGCCAGGCTGTTCCCAGTGGCCGTGAAGGTCAAGGGTCCCGTCCCCCTCAGACCACACTGATTACCCAGAAGCCTCCTGGGTCACAGCGCTGCCACGCCCTGAGTCTCGCTCAGTGGAAATAGTTATTGGACACACATGCAGTTCCAGTACTCACCACAGGGGGCACGATGAGGTCTGACAATGCCAACAGTAGCACTTCCATGAAGAAGCCTGACGGGAACGTATAATATCTGAGAAGGTCTGCAGAGGTCTTCACTACTGCGTCTGGCACTTTTTAGGGAGCAGGGAGTTTAAACGCAAACGGTTTATTTTTAAACCTGCGGGAGACACACTCATAGTGCGGTGGGCATTTTTAATCTTAATCACATTTTTCATGCCAGATCATAAGCAGCTGATTAAAAAAACCTGTTGGGCATGACTCACCCCTGGCACATCCAGCCAACGGAACGTCCTGGAAGACTGCTACCACATGCAGGAACATCTCAGCCTGAGTCTAAGAGACAAGGGGGCCCTCAGTTTCAGCCCGGTTAGATATGTGTGTGTGTGTGTGTGTGTGTGTGTGTGTGTGCCTGCCTGCCTTTATGAAGTGTGTGTGTGTGTGTGTGTGTGTGTGTGAGTGAGAGAGAGTGTGTGTGCATGCATGTGTGAGCGTGTGTGTTTCTGTGCATACTTGTGTGTGTGTATTTGCATGTATGAATGTATGTGTGCGTGTCTGAGTGTGTGTTTGTCTGTGCATGGATGGGTGTGTGTGTGTGTGTGTGTGAGAGAGAGACAGTGTGTGTATGTGTGTGTGTGTGTGTGTGTGTGTGTGTGTTTGATAGTGTGTGTGTGTTTGATAGTGTGTTTGTGTGTGTGTGCAATAGTGTGTGTGTGTGTGTTTGTGTGATAGTGTGTGTGTGTGTGTGTTTGTGTGTGCATAACGACCAGAAGCTGAACCCAGAAGCCTCATTCTGATACTGTGATACGACTCATTAGATGAAGTGATTTATTCATCTTGCCTCAAGACGCAACAGTGGTGGTACTTAATGGAGCATCTTCATTACAGTTGACTTCTTGTCACTTTCATTCCCCTGTAATCTGCAGTGCAGCTGTACGGTGTCTCTAAGGACCTTTCTGCAGCCAAACTTTTTTTCCCTTTCTCCATCATTGCATTCATTGTCCATATTATTTATTTTAACCCTAAAAAAGATGCAAAACATCTGTTAAAGTAACATTTCTGCTGTGTTGCAGAAGATCGTGGGCAATGCTAGGATGTCCAGACATGGTTATGTAATACTACTTTATGAAAGATTTAAAGCAGATGCTCTACTTTGTGTTGGCCTCTCATGACTGTTCCAGAGGCCTCTCCCACAACATGGGGGCTTCCTTATTCATAAACCAAATATACATTTCATAATTAATAACTTAATAACTGTGAGTATCTTACCTTCCTGGTTTTGACTGCCATGTCAAGTTCAGCTGTTCAGGAGTTTTTAGAGGCAGTTTTTAATTATTATTTTTTAATTGCATCTGTAGTAAAAGTCTGGTCACCTTGTTTGAGAATACTCAGGGGCTGAATTCATTCTCACACAGATCTGTTCATTTACCTTTTGATGGTTTACTTTTCATCTTGTGTAGCACAAAAATGTAAATAGGATTTTAAAATATATGTATTGTATATTGTACACAAACAAAAGCTCCACCTCTTTGAATGTGTCAGTTGGAGCGAGCAGATGATGAAGACCTTTCATTTTGGCTCTATTGTTTCCAGCCTGGGGGCTTCATTTTGGCTCTATTGTTTCTGATAGGGAGGCTTCATTTTGGCTCTATTGTTTCCAGTCTGCGGGCTCCATTTTGGCTCGGTACCCCCTTGTTAACAGGTGACAACAGACAAGAACCTTTCATTTTTGCTCCAAGTCTTGTGATTTAGCCCCGCAACTCTGTGTTGCCCCCTGCAGGTTGTGGTGAGGAGCTCTATGGGCCCAGCGGGTTCTTCACCAGCCCTGGTTACCCCAGCAGGTACCCTGACAACCGCGAGTGCATCTGGTACATTCAGACTGTGGCGGGCAGCAGCATCCAGATCACCATCTACGAGTTCGATGTGGAGTACCACCCGGACTGTGGCTATGACCTCCTGGAGGTGAACAACTGCTTTTTCTCTCTTTGTCTGTCTCCCTTCTAATTATTTTTCTCTCCATCTATTTTTTTTCTGTCTGTTACTCCGTATATGTGTCTAACTCCATCTCTCTTTCTTTTTTTTTCTGTTTATATCTGAGTATAGCTGTTTATATATATAGTGCCCTTCAGAATTATTGGCACCCTTGATGAAGATGAGCAAAATGTTTTTGTCATTCATCAGCTTGATTTTACACTCAAAATGTGAGAGAAATCGAACCTTTAATTGAAATAAAATGATTAAAAGAAAATAAAATCCTTATAAAAAAATGCACATTTTTCTCATGTAGACAGTGGTGATGGCAGTTAATGAATGTATAGCATCAGTGGTAGTAGAGTCTGAAGAGGTGGGTGAGTCAGGACAGAGAAGAGGCAAGACCGTGACGAATGGCTGCCGGGTGCCCGAAGGGATGGGACAGTCAGCTTGTCAGAGAAGGCAGAGCGGAGGGGTCTGGCTGGGGTGTAGGGCATGATGAGTGTCCGGAGGTAGGAGGGAACAGTTCCCCTAGCAACCTGATATGCCAGTACAAGTGATTTAAATTTGATACGTGCTGCAATAGGGAACCAGTGCAGTGTGATGAGTGGTGGACTGACATGTGTGAACTTGGGGTTGGTTTTAAATTAGGTGTGCGGCGGCATTCTGTAGATGGCACAGGCCGTTAAGCCTGCCAGGAAGGAATTTCAGTAGTCCAGAAGTGAGATTAATCCATGGTTCTTGGCAGCCCAGGACAGAGACACTGTAGAGCCTTCCGTGTTGATTGAGGCGTCATGCATCGGGGAACTCTTCGCTTTATTGGTTGGGATCAAGCAGCTTGTTCTGTAGGAGATAGACAGACAGTTGATTATATACAGCTCGTTCTACAGTCTTGGACAGGAATGAGAGGAGAGAGGTTGGTAGTTGGAAACGTCAGCAGGATTCAGAGAGGGTTTCTTGAGGACGGGGGTGACATGGGCCCTTTTGAGAGCAGAGGGGACAGTACCAGAGGAAAGAGAGGAGTTGATTACATTGGAGACAAAGGGGAGGATGTCCATAGTGATGGACTGGAAGAGAGGGGAGGGAATGGGATCAAGAGGGCAGTTGGTAGGACAGTGGAAGTGAATAAGTTGTGAGATGCCAGAGTCAGGTAGTGAGAAGGAAGACAGGGAGACGTGTGGTTTGGGTTGTGAGATGGGTGAGGGAGGGGTTGGTGCGGGAGGGGTTGGGGAGAAGGACTTGCAAATGCCATTGACTTTCTTGTGAAAGAACGATGCAAAGTCATCCGCAGGTTTCTCTCTCTCTCTCCCTCTTGGTCTCTCTTTCTCTCTCTCTCTCCCTCTTGGTCTCTCTTTCTCTCTCCCTCTCATAAATAAAAATGAACATGAAGAGCACTTTAGCAGATTTTCAGTTTTGTTCCATCTTTATATTTACGACCAATATTTTCTCATATGCACATCTGGAATGAGCCTCTCTCTCTCTCTCTCTCTCTCTCTCTCTCTCTCTCTCTCTCTCTCTCTCTCTCTCTCTCTCTCTCTCTCTCTCTCTCTCTCTCTCTTCTCTCTGTTTCTCTCTGTCTTCTCTTTTTTCTTTCTCTGACACATATATATATATATTTTTGATTTAGTTTTAGATTTTCTCCCATTTTCTCCTAATTTAGTAGACAATTAAACCCGCTATTTTATGTCAATCCCCCCCTAGTAATGTGAGTTTGCTGCCGTAGTCCTGCAACTGGTAGTGACGAAGGCGAAGTAACGTCTCCTCTGAGTCGGCACTCACCAGGCCGTCGACCGTAACCCGGTACTACAGGGCCACTCTTATGCGCAGCGAACGTCCTATCGGCTTCCCTCCTGGGGCGGACAGCCAATCGCCGCCCCCTGGTGACACTCCCGGCCAGAGCCGACTCTGGTGGGATGGGGAATTGAACCCCGGTCTCCGCTTTCTCTGACACTTTTGCCTGATCCAATTAGATCCTTTATTTATTTATTTTTGGTAGAGGGCATGATAAAATCATAAATTAGTAGCGCACAGCACATCTGGAGATGAGATCA
>JAINUG010000187.1:1215000-1267500 GCA_029706075.1 Aldrovandia affinis
GGCCACCGCGTGCTCTTCAACTTCAGCCTGCTGGAGATCGAGACGCACTCGTCCTGCGTCTGGGACTATGTGGCCGTGAGTTCTCCCCCGTCAGGCCGGCCTATTAAGGGAAAGGTCAAAGGTCAGATGTCCCCCCTGGCATGACTGCGACTGCGGGAAAATGGGTACAGCGCACCAGTGGGCCATCGTGATCCCAGTTGCACTACCAAACTCATATCCACCAAATGCCTATCTGCCTAATACCACCAGATCTACCGAATACCCCTCTCATTGTGTAAATATCCCCCGTCTGTAAAACCCCCCTCTACCAAACACCTATGATGTACCTAATGCTGCCCAATCTATCAAACACCACCATTTACTAAAACTCCCAAATCTACCAAACACCCACTCATCCTACAGAAACCTCCCAGCTACCAAACATTTACCCAATATCACCAATCTACCAAACACCTCCTCATATGCCAAGCCCCCCTCGCTCACTCACTCACTCGTCACACACCTCCTCATCTAGCCAATAAGAGGTGAAGGCAGACTCAGTGACTATCGCAGTCCCGTTCTGGAACACAGGGTGGAAAGCCTGCAACAGTGGCGTCCCTTTGATCCCAGTGTGGGGGGCTGTTATTTTTCCCGTCTGACTTAATTGACATCTTTCCCAGCTCTCTCCGCCCCCTTGCCCCCCCCCCCTCCAATCAAACTCAAACTGCTCCAATTCTCCAGACCTCTGTCCTGGAAACGTGTGGCACAGTCCTGTGTCCTCTGTGACTCACTCTGTGATCCACCCCCATCTTGAATTCTGCGGTCTGAAGTTTAATTTGGAGAAAAGGTCAGGATTGACCGCTACGAGCCGAGGGTGAATAATCTCCCTCCGTCTGCCCTGTGCTGTGTGTGCTTCAGCACCACGACTCCAGCTCAATTACTTCAGCGTAGGGGGAAGAAAGAAGCACAAACCGCGAAAGACGGCCGACTGAAAAACTCTGCTTTCCTTGTGCACGGGGTGGAACTGACTCCTGAGCTGCCTGTCCTCACCTGGCCGTCGGTTTTAAAAGCACCTACATAGTCTTCCGCGGCGCAATGGACGCTAGGTCGAGCATGAAACAGGAAGCTCTCTGGCCAGCACGAGGGATGGGCATCGCCGCGTACCGTGCAATGCAATACACATCGCCACAAATCATACACACAAACCCCACAGTGCCTGCAGACCTGCCCTGATTAACACAATGTATGCGTCAAAGGTGTACCACATGTTAATGAGCGCAAATGAGAAAAACAATATGTGTGTCGCGATACAGGTTCACCGTTTCGATATCGTCAGTCAAAGTGTCCCGTTACTCAACCGTATGGACACATCGGGCTCTGCCCTATCCTGAAATTCCGGCCCCACCCCCACAGGTGTACGACGGCCCCACCCAGGCCGCGCCTCTGCTGGGAAAGGTGTGTGGGTTCATCCTCCCTCCCCCCATCACCTCCACCCAGAGCACCATCTACGTGCGTTTCCGATCCGACGTCAGCGGCAACCACAAGGGCTTCAGTGCCCGCTTCTCCGAAGGTGGGTCCCCGGGTCACATGACTGCTCAGACGGTTTACCTGTGATTGTGTGGTTTTTTCTTATGTGTCAAACACATCAAGGTTTCTTAAGTCACACGGGGCACTGTAAGCGAGAAAGACTGGCAAACTCAAATCTATATTTCAAACCACCAATGTTTTATCGATGTCCGTATTGAGAGATTTACCACTTGTACTGGCCGTGGCACCGATGGACACTTGTGGTATTGCACCAGTTTCAAGGAATCCTCATTTACTCAAGCGTTGCCTTTATTTCTTTATTTTGGTAGCTACATGTATAATATATATATATATATAATTATTATATTATATAAAAAAAATTAATAAAAAATGATCCGTTGTCATGACGCCAAAAAAGCCCATACAGTATTTATTTTTTTGCCCACGTGCACTCTGATGATGCAGTAGACAGGGTTGTGGTTGTAGACAGCAGGCCATGACTGTTCCAGCTCAGCCTTCCTCATCGAGGCCATGAAGGAACCACTGACTCATCGTAAAAGACTGAACGGAACTGTGTCATGATTGTGAGAGCCGTGCTTCCCCGTGGAGTGAAATTATATTTTAAACAACTCTAACGGCTGTTCCCCTGAAGAACGGGCAGCATGTGGAAGTGGTAGTCTGTGAGCTGTGTCCTTGTTTGTGTTTCAGCCTGTGGAGCCACCATCATCAGTGACGACGTGGGCGGAGCCATCGCCTCTCCTCGTTACCCCTACCCCTACCCGGCCAATCAGAATTGCAGCTGGATCATCAAAGCACAGGAGCCATGTATGTGACGTTGCAGTCCCCCGGAGTCTACTGAGTACAGATAACATGTTGTTAACCTAGACCCGGTTCGGCCTAACTTCACCTGAATAGCAATTCCTGCTGTCAAACAGAACTAGGCTCAGCCCAATGTCTCCAGCTGAGGTTCCTGCTGTCAAACCCGGCCAGGATCGGTCTACATTCTCCTGAATAGAGATTCATACTGGTACTCTCGACACGGCTTGGCCTAGATTCTCCTGAACAGAGATTCCTGATGTTGTGCTGGACCAGGCCTGTGTTAGGTTCTCCTAAATAATAAAAATAATAAAATAATAAAAAAATAAAAAAATAAAATAAAAAATAAAAAATAAAATAACAAAAATAATAATAATAATAATAATAATAATAATAATAATAATAATAATAATAATAATAATAGATTGCATTTAAATAGCAGCTTTCAAGAAGCTCAAAGCACTTAACAGTGACTAAAGATTCCTGTCATTGTATTGGACCAAGCCTCAGGCCTTTAGTGCCTAGTGTTCTAAAATCTGTCCATTGTTTGGAAGGGACACACTTTCCTCCCAATGCTATTCCATTCCATTCCAGTGGTTCTGTGTGGCTCAGTAGGTAGAGCATGGCGCTGAAAACACTTAGGTTGTGGGTTCGATTCCCATTGAGTCCACATATACTGAAAAATGTATGCATTCACTACAGTAAGTCGCTTTGGATAAAAGCATTCACTAAATGGCATATTATTATTATTATTATTATTATTATTATTATTTTATTATTCAGACAGTGGCCATTTTCTGTTGATTTATCCCTGGTTGCCGGGTCCCCTCCATGGGCCCTAAGCCACGTAAGGGCTGGAGCTGGATGTTGTAAATCATAAAACATGGGCTGCAGCGATGAGAGGATTCTGTGAGAGAGGGATCCTGCTCTCTGCTGTTCAGCCGTCGGCGTCTCACAAAGCCCAGCCAGCGTCAGTGAAATATGTAATCAGACATCTTCAGTAATCCCAAATGCAGCTTGTCATGGGACATTGCATAACTGAAGATGAACAAAAGTCATGTGTTTTTTTGTTGTTGTTTTTTTTGCTTTTCCTCTTCATATTCCTTATCAAATCAAATCAAATGTATTTTTATAGCGCTTTTCACAAATGCATTGTCACAAACGCTTATTATAAGATGATTTTCAACCCAAAACACACAACATTTATATATATATACTTTTTATACATTTTGTTTCAGATTTTCTCCCATTTTCTCCCAATTCAGTAGCCAATTACACCTTCCTATTTTCCATGCAAATCCCCCCCTCGTATAGTGAGTTCACTGCCGTAGCCCTGTGACCGGTAGTGACAAAGGCAAAATATTGTCTCCTCCGAGAGGAGGCTGTTGACTGTAACTCCGGTACTACAGAGCCACTCCAGTGCGCAGCAAACTTCCTGTTGGCTTCCCTCCCCTCTCCCTGGGGCGGACAGCCAACCCTGGTGGCACTCCCGGCGAGAGCCGACTCTGGCGCAGCCGGTGGAATTGAAACCCTGTCTGAGGTGTATATTTTGGACCGGTAATTTAATTGAGTGTAGAATGAGGTCATCTTTTTGGGTGCGTGTTTTCAGTTAAAAGCCAGCCGCTACTTTAAGCCACCTCTATAAAACAATGGGTGTCAGTGTCTGTTACCACACGACTCTGCAGCAGTGGACACTCATCATTTTAAAACCCTGCCCACACATTCCAGAATCCCCTCATTGTATGTTCATATTTATTCTGCTATTCCCAGAAGCCTCTTGCAGTGTAGTATAATGGTTAGGGAACTGGGCTTGTAACTGAGAAGTTGCAGGTTCGATTCTGAGGTGGGGAGCACTGCAGTTGTACCCTTGAGCAAGTACATAACCTGAATTGCTTTAGTAAATATCCAGCTGTATAAACGGATTGAATGTATGGAATGTGTGGAACTGTGTGGAGCTGTGTAATTCGCTCTGGAAAAGAGCATCTGCTAAATGCCTGTAATGTAATATATATATATAAGTACTCTCAGTCACATGCCTTTGTCCTTGGTGACCTTGAAGAATAAAATGTGCCGTCATAAGAAAGTCCCTAACCCAAGGTTCCTGTAGAGCCTCATTCAGTCTGGCCAGTGCACAAATCATTATTATTATTTATTGTCCGTAAGAAGACAGAATCCCTATTCAGAGCAGAAATCCCTTGCCCTCTCTCTATGTGTCCCGCGACACATTTCTACAGATTCTGATTTTCCAGGAAGAGTTTAGGTTCTGGGGCTACGGTTTGTTTGATTCGTTTCTGAAGCGGGGAAAAAGCAGCGGCCCTCCGCCCGAGATTCAAACCTGCAAACCTTGAACCTTGTGGCGACCACATTTGTTTTCTCGCTGCACGGCTGTAACGCCATACCGTTGCACTGATGCTTGTGTCCCAACCCCTCCTCTCCCCCACAGTCAATCACGTGACCCTGTCCTTCACCGAATTCAAACTGGAGAACCGAAACGGGGACTGCTCCACTGACTTTGTGGAAATCCTGGACGGAGACAATTACCAGGCCCCCCCAGTGGGTACGTACTGCACTTCACACAGTTACATCGCGAACAGACAGTGAGTGCTGTATGACTCAGATTCACAGTGCAGAGAGAGGAACAAGTAACTGACAAAGTAAAGGCAACACTTGAGTACCGTGAGTACAACGCGCCGGTTCCCTCCCCTCACAGCTGGGTCTGTCCTAGCCCGGGGTTGGAGTGTTGGAGTGTTGGAGTGTTCCCCCACCCCCCCATTGCCTCATCTCTCAGTCAGTACATACTGTACTTCACAGAGTTACATCACAGGCAGGTTTCTGTCAGCGAGTGCTGTATGATTCAGATTCACACTGCAAATAGACCTACCTCAGTCGGTACGTACACCGAGATGTAAGACACCCTATAGTGCTGACAGTTTTGACAAGGAGCCTCACAGACTCCACTCAACGCGCCTTGCAGTTCACAGTGTTGATATACTGTACGGTTAAACGGGCGTGCAAAGCAAAGCCCACATGTGCCATTTTCATGTCTCACATTGTCCTCCCGGTCGTAGTTTTTTCCCCCCACAATGCAACAGCGACATGAATACTAATCCAGGAATCTTACAATCGCAGGTCTGTGATGAGGCAGCTGAAGCCTCTTTAGCGCGTACGCACAGGACAGACTTGCAGTGTATCTGAAATCCAGACAGGGAATCTTAATCCACGCGTCTCCCGTGGCTGTCGCCAATCAGTGCTTTTACCACACAGTGAAGTTACAGTTGTGATAGTTATAGTTATAGTTAAATCCAGTTTAAGTGCTTCTGTCACATAATCACCAGGTCTGGTACAAATAATTGTTTTTAATATTGAACACCCTTTAGACACCAATACAATTCCTGCAGATTGTTGACTATTTTACACATTGAACATCTATTTTCACCAATATTCAGTACAAAATTATTATTTCATATGATTCGTATTTGTCAGTTTCATGTTTCATTGAAAATTCTCAGGGATGTGCAGGAGTGTTGTCAGTGTCAGTGTTGTCAGTACCAGCATGCACATAGTTAAAAGTTTTTGAAACGTGTATTTGAGCCAGGCCTGCTATGTAGGTGTTTGTGGTAAATTTCTGCTCTTTCCTCTTCCCGCCCACTCGCAGGCCAGTACTGTGGAAATGAGGTGCCACACCCTGTGACCTCGTACAGTGATGCGCTGGTCGTTAACTTCATCTCCAACTCGGCCTACTCAGAGAAGGGCTTCCGTGCCACCTACGCTGCCTCCACCTCAGGTATCGCCCCGCACGACCGAGCCGAACGCCCCGCTCGCCTGCCACGGGGGAAAAGGGAGCGAGGGAGCTAAAATGTGACCCGGGGCCAGCGCTGCAGCCCACTAAACGCTGAATTAAACTAGATTTGAATTATAACAGGGGTGTCAGACTCCGGTGCTCCAAGCCCACAGAGTCAGCTGGTTTAGGGTGCGTTTCAGCACTTGAGAGATTAATTTAAGTCACCGATTGGCTAATGAGTCCACACACCTTGTTTCCAGGGCGTCCATTGGCTGCTGATTGAAAGGAAAGGAAAAAAACACACACACTGCAGCCCTCCCTGTTTCTTTTATTTTATTTTTAATTCGTTTCAATTTAGTAACCGATTCAACTCCTCCAGGTCAAGTTCATATCTAGAGGCCGGCAATGATCCATCTCCTCCAAGACAGAACTTCACCCAGCTGCTCTTTAGGAATGCCTTACTGCTCCTCGGCGAGCCCGTGCAGACTATCCCTCCCCCCCCATCGCCTGGGGCGGACAGCCAAAAGCCACCCCCATTCAGACTGACGCAGTCGGGTTCGAACCAGGACTACAATAGGCAACTTGCACTGCTGGTGGATTGTGTTAGACCGATACGCTACCCGGGGCCTCCTTCCTTGTGTGACACCATTGGACTATTGTTCACCTCAATACAGTGACACAGAGCTTTCAGTAAAATGCTTAAATATTAAAGAAAAAAGTCATTAATGGAAATCGCCTTTAAATTGAGAGGTCTTTAATTTCACCCATTTATGTAAAGAAGGAAAGCATTAGCATATTCACCAGGATAGCATGTAATCATACTATTTTAATTAACTTCTAAAAATAAAGGGCCACACTTATTCTTGAATGGGGCCACAATTGCCCGCTGGGCCAGCATTAAGGGACCCGCTGGTTAGTTTCTCTAAAGAACAAAAAAAATTGGCTGCTGATTGAAAGGAAACCACATAAACCTCCAGGCACTGCGGCCCTCCAGGACTGGAGTCAAACCTGTAGACACTGTGGCCCTCCACGACTGGAGTTAAACCTGCATACACTGTGGTCCTCCAGGATTGGAGTTAAACCCGCAGACACTGCAGCCCTCCAGGACTGGAGTTAAACCTGCAGACACTGCTGGAGTTAAGCCTGCAGACACTGTGGCCCTCCAGGACTGGAGTTAAACCTGCAGACACTGCTGGAGTTAAGCCTGCAGACACTGTGGCCCTCCAGGACTGGAGTTTGACACCCCTGAAGTAACCCGAAATAAAAGGACATGGAGCTTTGAATAAAATGCTTACATCTGACAGAATAAAGTGAGCGATGGAACTCATTACAGATAACATAGTAGTAATCATGCTGTTTCAATTAATTTATGGAAACACTGGGCAACACTTCATTCAAAGCAATTGGCTTTCTCTGAAGAACAGGTCCTTCCAAATTCATCAAGCCCCCTCCAATATGTGTGATGATCCCCTCCCTCTGGTTCCCCCAGGCTGCGGTGGGGACTTGCACATGGAGTCTGGAGCCTTCAACAGCCCCAACTTCCCAGGGGCCTACCCCCCCAACGTGGAGTGTGTTTGGACCATGACCAGTTCCCCTGGCAACCGCCTCCAGCTCTCCTTCATGTGAGTCATTTTTAAGGAAATTGTGAGTCAACCTTAAAGGAAAAAATGAAGGTAGAGCTTCAACACCTTTGCAACAACCTTAATTGATCATGGTTACAAGCTTACACAAGGGCCCCCCCAGGACTGAGCTTGAGGACTATTGGCTTAAAAACAGAAGAAGTTATTTTTACCTTAAAAAAGTCATACAATACCTTTTTTGTTTCGTTTTTTTCTGTTGCTGCCATTCGTTTCCGTGACGACAGCATGTTCCAGCTCCAGCACAGTTCCGGGTGCAACAACGACTTCTTGGAGATTCGGGAGGGCAACTCCACGGGGCCGGTGGTGGGGCGATTCTGCGGCTCCTCCCTGCCCTCCAACTACACCTCGCTGGTGGGTCACGTGCTGTGGGCCAAGTTCGTCTCGGACGGGTCGGTCAGCGGCGCCGGGTTCAGGGCCACCTTCTCGCACCGTGAGTTTACCGACCCCCCCCGACCCTCTTTCGCCCCGGGCGCGTTCCCAAAGCACATCTCCCCCCCCGACCCTCTCTCTCCCCCTAATTAGCCACATCTCCCCACCCGACCCTCTCTTGCCCGGGCGAGTTCCCAAAGCACATCTCCACAACACATGTTTGGGGTTTTTGAGCACATCGCTGTTTAGATGTTCGCTCTCAAAAAGGGGGACAGTCAGACTCATTTAATCATGGGTATAGAGAATCATTCAGAGAACATTCACAAGATGTGGAAGTATAATTGTTTCAGATCAGGGGATCAATGTATCAGTTACATTGAATTACATTGTTCTAAAAAAAGAAAGAATATTTGAATGAATCCATATTAATCCAGTGGCTGAAATGACAAATTGAAATTAACCCAGGGATCTTTACATCTTTACGTCTCTCTCTCCTCTCTCCCTCACTCTCTCTCTCACCTCACTCTCTCTCTCTCTCTCTCTCTCTCTCTCTCCAGTGTACGGTAATGATATTACGGGCGAGTCGGGTCAGATTGCGTCACCCCTCTGGCCGTGGATGTACCCCAACAACGCTGATTACCGCTGGACCATCACGGTTGCTGACGGCTACTTAATCCGCATCCGCTTCCTGGACATGGACATCGAGGACCTGTACGACTGTTACTACGACAACCTGAAGGTGGGCGGAGCTCTGTGCCCCCCTCCCATGTGAGGTCCCACAGGGACTGCAGTGTCCCTCTGTACGGATTTGAACCTGCAACCTCCTTCCTGGTCACATGAACGGGGTTGAGGGTGTAATTGACTACTAAACACATTCTTTGGAAGAAAATGGGATAAAAAATCTGAAACTGCTCCCCAGACAGACTGAAATGTTGTGACCACATTATAATATTTGTAAACTCCTTGAGAAGCACCCTGAAGCTGTATTTAGACCGTGCGTGCTTGGGTGACCAGATGTCCGCCCCATTGCGCATTGTGTGGGACAGACCTGCATTTTGACTCATTTTGACTCGTCCTGCAATAACGGGCGTTGTACCACGTTTAAATTCAACGATAGCATCAAGTATTACCATCCTTTCCTTTTACATTATTGTCTCGCAAATGTCGTCCCGCTTGTTCTTCATTCGGCTTGTACGCCAACACGCCCTGGCCGTCCACAGTAGAAGCATTATCTAAGTAACGTGGCCTTGTGGGATATGGTCTTAAACTGTGCTCTCTTTTCTGTGGTTAAATTTCATAAACGCTTTTGAAAAAGCGCCCTTTTATAGACACAGTTGGCACGGTTATGAGGAAACTGGAGTAGGCCGCCGTGGCTCAAGATTGCTGGCATTCTCCCCCCGGCCCTCTCCCCCAGGCCCTCTGGCACTGACTGGCTTTCCACTGGTGGCTACCGAGCCGGGCACAGACAGCCAGTCTCTGGTACACAGAGCTGCTCATTGGCCTGTTCTCCAAGAGGAAACCACACCCATTGGCCTGCTCCCTGTCTCTGCAGTCACTGAGTCACTCCTGTTTCCCCCACGCTGTCAATCTTTTGCAATTCGTTCCATTCCTCCCCCCCAGCAATTGCGTGCTTCGGTCCTGGATCTGTTCCATTGCTGTAGCTTCCATTAGCGCTGCTACTGTAACCAGTACAGTATCCGAAAACGCATTAGAGACGGTCCCTTTCACTGCAAAATTTTACATCGCTCGACTTTTAAGCAAATTCTTAGTAAGAATATGACACTCGAAATGACACATTTTATTAATTTATTTAAGATTGTATGTAGATGATCACATTACATTCAAGTTCATTTCTTAACCTTTTTTTATAACAGAAAGGGGAACAAAAGGAACCCAAGCAAGGGAATTAATCTCAGGAAGTCATATTCTAATGAGTTTGGGCTGAGTGAAAAAGAGGGGTCATTTTCATCCCCCCAACCCCCACCAGAATCCATGTCATATGTTAATCCATGTCATATTACCTGTTGAAAGTGCCATTTTCCATGTCAGTGACTGGTTCTGTGTGTCCAGGTCTTTGGTTGCGCTAAACATCCATGCTTATCTGCTCAGGAAGTTCTGTGTGTAATGTAACATAGAGCAGTGTGATTTACTGCTGTGTGATGTGGTGTAATTCATCAATCAGTGACCAGCTCTGTCTCCAGGTGGGGAACAATGTCATGTAACTTACATTAACTGCCAAAATAAAGGAAACACCAACATACAGTGTCTTAATAGGACATTAGGCCACCAGAACAGCTTCAGTGAACCCTGGTATTGATTCTATAAGTGTCTGAAACTCTATTTGAGGGATGCAACACCATTGTTCCATTTGGTGTTTTGTTGATGATGGTGGAAAACTCTGTCTCAGGCGCCACTCCTGAATCTTCCATAAGTGTTCAATTGGATCTGGTGACTGAGACAGCCATGGAATATGGTTTACATTGTTTTCATGCTCATTGAACCGTTCAGTGACCACTCGTGCCCTGTGGATGGGGGCATTGTCATCCTGGAGGAGATCACTCCCATCAGGATAGACGTGCTTCACCATAGAATGAACGTGATCACTCAGAAGGGCTTTGTATTTATTGCTGTTTACCTTGTCCTCTAAGAGGTTGAGTGGACCTAATCTATGCCAGGAGAATGCACCCCATCCCATAACAGAGCCGCCAGAACCCTTCATTTACTCGTGTCAATGAGTAAATGATTTTGTCAATTGCCTGTATGAACTGTAATGTAATGTAATGTAACTTATGTGCTGTACTGTAATGTAATGCTGCAGTGACCGGCTCTCTATCTCCAGGTGTTTGACGGGCCGAACGTCCACGCCTACCCGCTTGGGATCTTCTGCGGCCTGACCCTCCCCCACCCGGTCAGCAGCTCAGGCAGCGCGGTCACCATCGAGTTCCAGTCGGACACAGTCGTAGGCGGTCGGGGTTTCCTCATCGAGTGGACCGCAGTGCAGAACTCAGGACCTCTGCCGACCATCGCCCCAGGTCTGGTCTACACTCGCCGGGCTCTCTGAGGACAGCGCTGAACGCTGCTCAGTTTTCTGTTCCATCTGGAGCACAGACTTTGGCCTGGGTTCAATCAACATTGGTCCTTAATCCCTTAAAGAGCACTAAAAGACCAAAATCCATCATGTCATGATGTACTACCCCCTACATGTCTCGTCAATCCGTCAACATGGTGTTTATACTTTCATGTTTGTGTCCGTTTCTCTGTGAGCCGTGAGCATCCAAATGAAAAATATAATGGCAGTCAATTGAATAACTTCAAAGACAAACTACACACCAAAATAACACAGACCAGCTTTTAACGTCTTTTCTGGCCACGCATTGACATTATGAGAATTAAAGAAAGATGAATATTGACTTAGTAGGCCTTTATTTTCTTAACGCAATGCTAAAGCAACAAGTGTTGTTGGCAGCAAGCAAAGAGACAAGCAACAAAGACAATCTACACACAAAGATCACACAAACCAACTGTAATTTATGTTGTTTGGCTCAGCTAGCTGGGATGTGAAATGACGGGTAACAGTCACCCCCTGCGTTTCAATTCCTGCCTATTTAGACATACCCAAATGTAACAGTTTATAGCTTGAGAACTGTGATGGCCAAATGCCTAATGAATGAATGACATATTTGCTGTTGTTGGTGATACGAAACATTGGAACTCTGGCGATGATGTCCCGATTAAGGACGTAAAATTTAAATGTTAAGGACAACCATTGTGGTTGTTTTGAGCATGTGAAAGAGGATCTGCTCTTTTGTGTATGGTAAATGGGTACTTTCTTGTTTGTTGGGTAAATTTGTGGGGCTTTTTTGCACTTCAGTCACTATCATATTATATTAGCGTTAATTATCCCTCATTTATAATCTCTCTGTCTGTGCGTGTGTGTGTGTGTGTGTGTGTGTGTGTGTGTGTGTGTGCGTGTGTGTGTGTGTGTGTGTGTGTGTGTGTCTGTCCATGTGTGTGTATGTATGTGTGGGTATGTGCATGCATGTTTGTGTGCGTGCCTGCGTGTGTGTGTGTATGTGTGTGTGTGTGTGTGTGTGTGTGTGTATACAGGTGCCTGTGGGGGTGCTCTAATGCCGGGAGACACGCCCATGTTCCTCTTCTCACCTGGCTGGCCTGAAAACTACGACACATACCTGGAGTGCACCTGGGTGATCCGCTCACCCGACACTATCGTAGAGCTCAACTTGCTGTCCATCGACATCGAGGACGGCGCCACCTGTTACTATGACAGCCTGGTCGTGAGGGACGGTAAGGGCCTCCTTGCTATATCTGGTTACTCTAAATTCACAGACCTTTTCAGGTCTTCCCATTTCCTTATTTTGGTCACACTGCTTGCTGTGCTTGTAATTCTATATACTGTATATATAATGTAATTCATTGATTTTGATACATTTAATATCAGTGCGATTCGTTCAAAATGCCATGACTCCACTGTAAAGTATGAAGTAGTGACTCCTTTACATTGAGCTGCCCACAGTATGACTGTGGCTAAGCTTGCCTGTGTATGTTGGTGAACTCCAGGTGAGACGAATCTCTCCCCACTGCTGGCCAAACTCTGTGGGAGGGAGTTACCAGGCCCGATCCACTCCTCTGGAGACTCCATGTTCCTCCGCTTCACCACTGATAGCAGCATTACTGGGAGGGGCTTCAACGCCTCCTATTCCAAGGGTAAACTCCGGCCAAACCACTGAACACTAACAGAAAAAAATATGACAAGTAATGAGTTTAGTTGATGGAGCAGTGACCTTACTTGGCATAACGATGCCTTTGGTCGTCATATTTTTTTCTGCCATAACGATGCCTTTGGTCGTCATCACCTCTATACAGTCAAATTGGGGAGTTTGACCGTATAGAGGTGATGTTGAAGTTTTGAAACAGGATATACAGTATTATTCAGTGCTGAACTGACCACTCATGGAGCACCTCTGTATTGTTCAAGGCTGTGGAGGGCTCTTCCATGCTGACCGGGGGGTGATAAGCTCCCCCAGATACCCTGAGAACTACACCCCTGGTCTGGACTGCAGCTGGAAGGTGATGGTGACCCCTGGGTTCCGTGTGTCCGCCATCTTCCAGACCCCCTTCCAGGTGCAGGGCTTCGGCACCGTCTGCAGCTCTGGAGACTACCTGGAGGTAATGGGGTGGCGCTGTTTGACAGAAATGCGCTTCGGTTTGCGTGCAGAGAAAAGGAAACGCCTTCTATGCATTGAGAGAAAAAGTGACATCGCTTTACAGAAAACATGCTGACGTAAAAGCACACCCACACATTTTCCCCATGTCTACCACCTTTACCTAAAGGCTATCTTTCCTTCCCCTAAGGAAAACAGTTGTTTGTTATTCTCAGACTAATAGCTGGGAGGATTTCAACTCCCAAACATATTGTAGTAGTGTGAGGAGTATTTGGGGAGACATTTCAGTCTTTGCCACTGTCCCCCATTCCCTCCATTTTGTTTCCAGTTGAGGAATGGCCCAGATGCTTCCGCCCCACCCCTGGGAGGCCGTCTTTGTGGGTCCAGCCCCCCCTCCGTCACGCAGACCACCGACAACCAGCTCTACCTGCGCTTCATCTCTGACGCCTCCGATGAGGGTAGCGGCTTCAAATTGACCTTCGAAGCCCACAGCCAAGGTGAGTTTAGCATTACTCAAATTAGCAAAGCAATAACCAGGATGAGTGCAAACTACTGAATATATAATAGTACACTACTACTAGACAGTAATGATAATATTATATTATGGTGATAACATTAATCATATATTTATATTCTATATAAATCATCAGGGTCATAATTAAGCATGATTTGTATGCGTCACCTTTAAAAGTTATAAACATGTTGTTTTGTCCGCCTGCAGCCTGTGGGGGCACTGTACAGCTGAGTGACTCAGATCCTCCAGGGTACATCACATCGCCCAACTACCCGAACAACTACCCCCAGAACATCGACTGCATCTGGGTCATCACTGTGCCCAATGGGGAGTCTGTGCAACTGGACTTTGAGGATGAGTTCTACGTCGAGCCAACGACCAGGTACAAATCAACCCCTGTACACCTCAGGTCTCCAACGCCTGCACACTGTATCACCTGAGTGTTCTGATGCCTACGCACTGTAATACCTCAAAATTGTATCACCTACACACTGTAATACCTCAACACTGTATCATCTTACCCACTGTTCACCTCAGGGCTCTAACACCTGCACACTGTAATACGTGAGTGCCCTAACACCAGTGCACTGTAATACCTCAACTCTGTAAGACCTGAACGCTGTAATACCTGAGTGTTCTGCTACCTGTTCACTGTAATGCACGAGCGCCCGAGCACCTTTGCATTGTAATAACTGTCTACTACAACATCTTAGTCGCCACCGTAAGACGATCCACCGGTTATGTTGCTACCCCGGATCAATAATTTCACACACCACTTTGATGATCCTGCACCAGCGCACAGGTGTGTGCGAGTGTGGTGTCGGGAATGACTCGGACTCAGGTGTCCCGTCTCTGCCCGTTTCCTCCCAGCTGTCAGTATGACTACGTGGAGCTGCGCGACGGGGCTTCCTCGGAAGACGACGTCATCGCCAAGCTCTGCGGGACCCAGAGGCCCTCCACTCAGCACTCCTCCGGCCCCGTCCTGAGGCTGCGCTTCCGCACCGACGGCAGCGTCACGCACAAGGGCTTCAAGGTCAAGTACTCCATCGGTGAGCCCGAAACTGCCGCCATCCCCCACGTTTTTCAGCTTTATGGAACGTGTCCTTTATGTTTTAAATTTATTAAAGGAATTAACAAAGTGAATTTTAGGAAATTATTCAAGTTGAGTTCGGTTAGCAGAACGAGGGGGCATAAATGGAAACTGACAAAGGGTAAATTTCACACGGACACTAGGAAATATTTTTTCACACAGAGAGTGATCAACGTGTGGAATAGCTTGCCTGGACATGTAGTAGAGGCTGAGACACTAGGGGTATTCAAGGCTAGGCTCGATCCAGTGTTAGACACTCTAGCCTTTGGATAAACTAAGCATGTGAGCAGATTAGTGGTAGGAATGGACGAGCAGTGTTGGGCTGAATGGCCTGTTCTCGTCTTCCCCTTATGTTATGTTATGTTATGTTATGTTTTGATATTTTGATATTCGATACTTCAGGAAAAGCAGCAGCGGGAAAATGTCTCTCAATGCATATAAAGTCAAAGAGAGTCACCGTGTGTGCTAACAAATGCACTTTCGCTGGAGCGAGTTACTGCATATTCATTGAGCTTAGAACAAAGAGCATAAAAACCCTTGCAATGACAGGGCAAAAGACACGTACCTGTGGCTACAGCGTACCTGCGCAAGCATAGCGCACCATGTGTCTCAACTCACATCCTCTTCTGCTGGTACTGCCTGTAGACTCTTAAAAGTGAAACGTAAGTCCAAGATTTGTGTGGGTTATCTAGTTTTTGGCAAGGATGAGATACAAGAAAGATACAAGAGTGTCTTTGGTGATTCACGCCTGCGTTTGTGTCTGCCCCCCACCCCCACCCCCACAGCCACATGCGGGGGCACATACACGGGCCAGAGTGGCACCATCCGCAGCCCAGGGTTCCCCAATGAGCACTACCCAGACGGGTCCAACTGTGAGTGGTACCTGCAGGGCCCGACGGGACACTACCTCACCCTCACCTTCACCGCCCTGCAGCTACAGATGTCCCCCCAGTGCACCAGCGACTACGTGGAGATCCGAGAGTACAATGCTTCCGGTCAGCACAGGGGGCGCCATCGCACCACTTACACAGTTAAAGACAGACAGATAGATGCATGACCTGTCTAGGCCAAAATAAAGGAAACACCGACATTAAGTGTCTTAATAGGGCCTGGGGCCACCACGTGCCATCAGAACAGCTTCAGTGCGCCTTGGCGAACTGGAACTCTGTTGGAGGGATGCAACCTTGCCTTCTAAGGGATTGAGTGGACCTCAACCATGCCAGAAAATGCACTACACACCATAACAGAGCCACCAGAACCCTTCATTTACTTAAGTGTTTCCTTTATTTTGGCAGTTACCTGTATATTGTAATTTTCCAACTTGATTGATAGATGGATAGATGAATAGACACATACATACATGCAGACACTTTTTAATGAATGTGCATGCTTTTTATAAAGTGAATACTGAGTTTTAATTAAATTGTCCTGTAGTTTAGTAAAAAGGTTTGCTGTTTAAACCCAGTGGATCTGTAGATCTGTAGCCCTGCAGATCCGTGCTGACTGTATCGATGTCCCATAATGCCCTGCTCCTATGACATCAGGTAATCTCCTGGGCAAGCACTGTGGCGGCAGCCTGCCTGCTCCCATGGAAACGGGGGACAGCTTCGCCTACATCAAGTTCGTCAGCGACGGCAGCATGAACGCAGACGGCTTCAGCCTGTCCTACCTGGCAAGTGTGGAAGGTGGGTCTGTCTCTGCCATGCCCCTCTGTCTCTGCCACACCCCTCTCTCTATCTGCCACGCCCCTTAGTCTCTGCCCGTCTGTCTCTGCCACGCCCCTTTGTATCTGTTACCCCTTCTGCATGTCAATCAATCAATAAAGGTGTACTATCAATCAATCAAAATATATTTTTTTAAACTGTCACAAAGTTAAAAGTATGTTAGGGATGAAAAAAAGGAAATGTTTAAAATTGCAATCAATCAATCAATCAAAGATTAAATCAAAACGTATTTGTATAGCACATTTTACAAAGCATTTGTCACAATACGCTGTACAGCAGACCCCAGCCTGTAACCCCACAGAAGCAAGCCCAAGGCAACAGTGGCAAGGGAAAACTCCCTAGGTGAAACAAACAGGAATAAGCCACAGGAGGAACCAGACCCAAGAGGGGGAGCCCTTCCCCAGGGTCAGACCCAGGGTCTGTAATGACCAACAGCAGGCATTGAGTCCATATGCAAAACAATTAGGGATTCAATTTATTTCCAGGCTGCTAGAAGCAGTGGCCCTGGGGTGGGGCGGCCAGTTAATTTTCCCATGGTAAATAGGCCATATAAGTCTATGAGATACATGACAGGCGGTTTGGGCGTGGTTTCTTTGAAAGGTTAATGACTTCCTGTTATGTTGTTGGGGCTGTGCATTATGTAATGCTTAATGGCTAAATTAATTCCTGTTTTATGTGTGCTTGTTGGACTGCTATGGATCATTCAATTAAAAGCAGGACCGTATCCGTGAAAACCTATTCAAGCGGAAAACTCCTACGCTTGTTTCCTGGCCTCGTTTGACTGGATGCCCTGGGGGTGTATTGAACTCTGTAATGGCAGTTCAATTTATTGATCATTGCGCAGTACAAATTGTACTTTGTTGGGAGATTATTTGTACTCTTTGTCTGATTTATTTGACAAACAAAGTACATCTCCCTCTGGGCATTTATGTCTCCCCCTTTCCTCTCTCTCCTCTCTTCCCCTTTCCCCTCTCCCCTCTCACCCCCTTTCCCTCTCTCTCCCTCCCTCCCTCATTCCCTCTCCTGCTCTCACCTTCTCTCTCCCTCTCCTCCCTCTCCTCTCTCCCCTCTATCTCCCCTCCTCTCCCTCTCTCAGTATGTGGAGGAGACCTGAATGCGGCCTATGGGACCATCTCGTCCCCCAACTACCCGAACCTGTACCCCCACAGCCGGGTGTGCCAGTGGAGGATCACTGTGCCCCAGGGCCGCCGCGTCACCCTCACCATCAACGACCTACGGCTGGAGGACCACAACAGCTGCATGTTGGACCGTGTGGACGTGAGAGCCCCACCTCTCCTTCCTCTTCTTCTGTGGTTCATTTAGTCTTTGTTTAACCCGGGAAGGCTCTGGGTGTATGCAGAGCCAGCCTATATTGGCCTGAATTATCTGGTTTGCACAGGTCATATATTGTATATTGATGCACTTTATTACAGTGAGTGCTATAACCAGCCCCATACACTTACAGCAGGAACTATTTATGTGTGTGTGTCTGTGTGCATGTGCTGTGTGCTTGGGAGAGTTTATGTGTGTGTGTGTGTGTGCATGCATGCATCTGTGTGTGTGTGTGTGTTTGTGTGTGCATGCATCTGTGTGTGTGTGTGTTTGTGTGTGCATGCGCTGTATTGATATACAAGTCCTGTAAGTTGCTTACAGTCCAGTGCTGTCAGAGGCAGTGTGTGTTGTCATGGCGACGGTGGCAGTGGAGCTGGTTGTGATGTCACGTTTGGTCCTCCCCCAGGTGATAAACGGGCTGGTGGCCAACGCCCCCCTCCTGGAGCGCTTCTGTGGCTCGGTGAGCGCAGGCACACAGGTCAAGTCCTCGGGGAACACCATGACCGTCGTCTTTGCCACCGACTCCTCCGTGTCCAACGGAGGCTTCACTGCCGACTATTCCTCTGATGAGGCAGCAGGTGAGGGGGGAGGAGGGTCAGGACTCTAAAGGCCTCCGTGTCTGAACCAGTCAGAGGTAAATACGCAGGGTTTTCGATGAGAAAAGAAACACATCCTTCCAATCGATGGTTGAAACTGCTGTGGGGGTTCCCTCACTAAATCCAAATCTGTGATTTAGATTTAGATTTGGCTGTTTAACACTGGTGATAGCTGAGTAGGTCAGTCCTGTGAGTTCCTCACACATTTCCGCATCATGGTTTTTAATCCTCCCCAACCATCTCCCAAACCTCCCACTTTCCCCCTGCCTTGTTTCAACTCCCCATTCCCATATCCTGACCCCTCAAACTCCCCCTGCACTCCATTCTGTGTCCTGAACTCCCAAAACCGCACCCCACCCCACTCCCATATCCAAACCCTCCTCCCTCCCTCGCCGCACTCCCATATCCTGACCCCCTAAACTCCCCCACCAGTGTGTGGCGGTATCCTTGACGACCCCAACGGCGGGATCTTCACGTCGCCAGGCTACGGCCTCAGCAACTACAGCAGCAACCTCAACTGCGAGTGGCTGATCCGCAACCCGCGTCACGTCAACTCCTCCATCGTGGTGACCATCGAGGACATGCATTTGGAGCACCACCAGACCTGCAAGTGGGACTACATCGAGTTCCGCATGGGTGAGTGACACCAGTAGGGGGCGCTGTTTGGGACTACTTCGAGTTCCGCATGGGCGAGTTACTGGTCCATGCCTATAGGGTGTGCTTTTTGAGACTACATCAGGTTCCACATGGTTGAATGATTGGGCTGGGCTAGTAAGGGGCCACTATGTGGGACATCACATTAGGATTGGATGAGTGACCAGCTGCATGCATGCATGTGTTTATATGTGTCTGTTTGTCTGTCCTCACAGGTCACTACAACGGGGAGTTCCTGGCTCGGTTCTGCGGTCAGACCACCCCACAGATCCCCGTGGTCGTGTTCACCCCTGAGCTCTGGGTCCATTTCCTGTCCGACGAGGCTGTCAGGGACCTCGGCTTCAGGGCCAAGTACAATTTCACCGGTGAGCAAGAGAAGGGCATGAGGGTCACATGAGTGACACATTAGTATAGCCTAAACTTAGCTAAGCTTAGCATAAGATAAGTATAGCCTAACCTATGTTAAGCTAAGCTAAGTATAACCTAACCTATGTTAAGTTAAGTATAAGCTAAGTATTAGCTAACCTAAGCATAACTTAAGTGTAAAATAAACGAATTTAAGATATGTTAAGTACAAGCTAAGTATAAGCTAAGTTAAGCGAGATAAGCTCACTGTGGGAAAGGACTTGTGTGAGCATGGTTGGGACAGACACAGGGACAGGAGCTTAACAGGCAGGTCTTGATGTGGTGCTCTTCTCCCCCCCCACCTTTAGACTGCGGGGGTCTACAGACAGGAGAAGGCGGTGTGATCGCCAGTCCTGGTTACCCCAACAACTACCCCAGCCCCAGCCGCTGTGCATGGCTCCTGGAGGCCCCTCAGGGCCACACCATCACTGTGAGTCAGGGGCACCTCCTCACTGAGGCCTCCTTTACAGTATAATATGTATGTATGTATATATCCTGCACACTATTATATGCGGAAGCCGAGAACCGCCTTGTATGCATATATATATATATATATATATATATATACACAATATATATATATTATATACAGTATATATTGATACCGTTTTCTCGAGATTGCTAATTAAATATTGCATTATCATGAGATATCAAACTTGTTTTTCTCTAGATCACGACTTAATTATCTCATTATCTCGAAAAAATTAATAATGCTTTGATTTAATTTAATCTAATGTTGTCAAAAGAGCTACAACTTGGATTTCCAAAATGGTGTCTAAAATGATTGACACAACAAAATATGTCAAGACTATTATATGAAATTGCACATAAGGAGATGGTAGAGTTAAAATAATTATACAAACATCCCTTCTTTGGTGCGTGGTCAGAAAAAATCTGAGCAAAAAGGGACATAAAAAAAGACCCATAACACTATGCTCCAGTTCTACCACTTTATTAAACAGACAACGTTTCAGCCACAGTGGGCTTTCGTGAGAGTTTGTTGTGTGAGCCCTGATTGGTGATGGAGGCTCACTGTGGCTGAAATGTCTGTTTAATAGTGTTTAGAAGTGTTGTAACTGGAGCATAGTGTTGCGGGTCCTATTTCCCTTTTTACATAAGGAAATGGTGCAACAGCCTGTTTTTATCATCAAATGGTGGAAGCCAATTCTGAGATCTGTCGGAGAGGTAATACGTGCAGATGGACCGGTTAAAAAATGTGGATCTTCAAGGGAGAATAACCACAAAGCCATTATTTGTTACCTTGTTACCTATAACGGTATAATTAAGTTGTAATCTCGGGAAAACGATTATTTGTTTTCTCGAGATCACAAGATAATTATGTCGTTTTGTATTGATTAAGTTTGATATCTTGTGATAATCAAACTTTATAAATTAATTAGCAATCTCAGTAAAATGGTATGAAAAATATATATGCATACAAGGCCGTTCTTTGCTTCCATAATTACAGACTCCAATTAATTCACAAGTATTTGGTCTTGGCCATGTGCCTTGTACAGAAAGGTCGCTTTGCACACGGCTCAGGACAGTCACAGCTCCGTCACCACCTCTTCTGTCCTCCCCAGCTCACCTTCACCTACTTCCAAGTGGAGGCTCACAGCCAGTGCTCCTGGGACTCCGTCACCATCATGAACGGTGGCTCACCGGGATCCCCCCTGATTGGCCAGTACTGCGGGAACACCTCCCCTGGAACCATCCAATCGGGATCCAACAAGCTGGCCGTGGTGTTCCTGGCCGACCACAGCGTGTCCAGGGGAGGGTTTGTGGCAACCTGGACAGCTGACTCTTCCGGTACGGGTTAAACTTGAAATAAGATAGGATCACAGCAAAATTATTAAACATTGTTATATTTTTATCAACATTAAAACCCTTTAAGGAGTGAGGTTTTTGAGCGTTCTAGTTCTAATTCACAGTGTTCTGTTCTGGCATTGTACAGTTCTTCTAGCAGCCCTTTATGATGTCAACAGTTAGATGTGACCCATGATGTTACGGCATGTTCTAGAATAAGCATCATAGTGCGACAGTACTACACAAAGGGTTAAAGTACACTGATGGTGGTTGAGCTGAGCTTCCCCCCTTTACTGTAAAGTGCTTATAAATTGTGTACTATATAAATCCAATCACTTCTTCTTAGTAGTAGTAGTAATATTTTATTAATCTATTTTCACTGTCCTTCCTTCTCTTAGTTTTCTCTGAATGTTTATATTAAGGACATTAATATAATTCAGTACCACACCAACCTTTGGTTATGTCATGTATTGTTGTGATTGGCTGTTTGTTTTGCTTACACCGCCATGGCATTAGAAGGCAACTCTTCTTGTTGTCTTAGGGTAGGGGGAACTGTTAAAATACCCGTCAGCAAGCGAGCGAGTGAATCGGCAGGGCTCCAAAAACAGGCTCCTTACCGCAGACAGGGCTGCTGTTTTCAGAGTGATGATAAGCAGATTTGGCCCAGGTGCTACTCTTGTCACATCCTGCCGTGTGGCTCGGGCCTGGCCAGGCCGAACGGACATCCTGTTGATAGCTCCGTGGAGTTTCATTAAGCTGTGAACAAAGACATGGATAATTCCGTCCAGATGCGTTTAAACAATATGTATATACAAGCCACTCAGAGCAAATGCTCTTGGATTTTTTAGACTCGTGTCCTGTTTATGTTGGACCGCCGTTGATAAATGCTCTCAACCAAGGCAGTCTCATACAAGATGCGATGATTGCGATGTCACCACAGAAGGGCCTAGAAGAGCTGAAAATGAGGGAGAGACCGCTGAAATCTGGTGGGCATGTGGGGCTATGATAACTGGGCTCTGGTGGAGACGGAATGAACACAACGCCGATTGGTACTGCAGAATGTTTTTGTCTGTTTGTTTTTTGTTTGCCCATTTTTTTTCTCCACAACTTGAAAGCTCCAAATTCTGCAAGTAACAGCAGTGCTACCTGAAACCCCACTCGCGGAGTGCTGTAGCTGAACCATGCCCTCTTTTCCACTCACTCAAGAGACAGAGGCTGTTTTACAGCCTGCGGGTGTTGCAGTGATCTAGTGTCAATCAGAGGAGAGGCTTATATCTCTCACTAACAGCAGCTCACATTAGCATGGTGGTTGTACATTTACATTTTACATTTTAAGCATTTAGCAGACGCTCTTATCCAGAGCGACTTACAAGATGTGCATTAATACAAGGTAAGAATAATCATAGTTAGCGCACAGGATCAGTGCAGTAAAACAGCAATAGACATCATTGCAGGCGTCTGCGTATCATACCTGTAACACTGGGAAAGAAAAGGTTAGTGTTTTTTTAATTTTTTAATTTATTTTATAAACAGAACAGTTGAACAGGTGTAGAACAGGTAAACAGTGGTGACGACAGATTGACTAGATGGACAGTGTTCAGTGGTAGTGGAGTCTACACCTTTGGCGAACTTGGCGAACACCTTTACAGACCGAGCCACTTGGTTGCCAGGGAACAACTGTCGGGGCGGGTGAGCTCTGACGACTCTCTATCGCCACCCTGCAGGCTGTGGAGGGATAATCCATGCGGACAGCGGGACAGTCAAATCCCCGGGGTACCCCCAGAACTTCCCGGCCAACAGCGAGTGCACCTGGAGTATCATCGCCCACGAGGGCTACCACCTGGAGATGAGCTTCAACAGCCAATTCCAGATCCCAGACTCCAGCGGGCAGTGCCAGGGCAGCTTCGTCAAGGTGGGGGCAGAGCCTGCGCCCAGTGGAGCCTGGAGGAGGGCGCGTCCTGTGCCCTGGGGGGGGGGACATGATTACAGAACCAGACTTTTATTGAGTGTACCAGAGCAGAGAGATGTGCAACTCTCTTGAAGGCCAAACTTGGGGGGTAGGGGGGTGACATTATTATTATTATTATTATTATTATTATTATTGTTGTTGTTATAATATTATTATACCAATAATTGTATTTATACAGCACTTTCCTGACATGCTGTTTGGTGTACAATGAAAGAAGAGAGACTGAAACACAAAGATGGAAGGCAGAATTATCTCAGATCAGAACACAAATCTGTTATCCTGAGCAGGGTGAAACATAAAGAATGAAAGGCAAAATGATCTCAGAAACATTGTTGACTGATCTCAGATCAGCGCACAAATCAGGGACATATTTATAAGCCACTTTCTGCTGGCTTTCATCTCATTTTTAATTTATGTTTTAAGAAGTGTTGAACATAATTCTCATTTTCCAATGCTAGTTGTGATTGTCATAAGATTACATAATCCCCCCCATCTACCAATCAGTCCTTTGGCCTTTGACGTTGAACCCTCATTGTGTTAACATGGGTCCCCCCCCCCTGTTCACCTGGACCAGATGTGGTCAGGTCACAGAGAGGTGGACAGCAGCCTCCTGGTCACTGCCTGTGGTTCGACCGCCCCAGGACGGGTTGTCGCCCCCGGCAACACCATCACTACCAGGTTCCAGTCCACTGGCAACACTGGAAAAGGCTTTTCTTCTTCCTTCCTGTCCCGTGAGTACTGCCGGCCGATTAGCTGACCAACCCTTGCCACACCCCACGATCCAACGCCATTAGCCGATCCTCTACGTGTCATTGCCTAGGCAACGTCCCTTTGAGTCGTCAAAGTGCCTCCGACCATAATAAGCAAACAATTTAATCTAACACAAATTTTGCAACTTTTATAATGTACTGTATTCTTATATTAAAAAATGTTGTGCATCACAGTGCATCAATACTTTTGGCAGATTGTCTGAGAAATGAATTCTTCAAATGTTTTTCCTCACCAGAATGCTAACTGTTTGTGTATTTCAGGCTTGCAAATTACCTCTGTGCTGAGTTTTTGTAATGTGGCTTGTGGGATTGGATCTGTTAAAGTAAATCTATGTGGATCAGGGGCTTATTAAAGTAAAAGGTGTTTAAGAGATATGTCCGACTCTGTGATGAAACTGTGTGGTAGAAAATCTTTCTAGACTCGTGTCTGTTCTTTAGTCACATTTTCATGTTTGCCTCTGAAAGAACAATTTGTCATTTAGATGCACATAGATTGAAGTGACTAGTTGAAGAGTGAGTTGCTTTCCTATTCTAATTCTGTGGTGTCTGCCCCCTGCTCTCAGGCTGTGGGGCGAACTTTACTGCCCCCACTGGTAGGGTGGTGTCTCCCAACTACCCCGACCTCTACCCACTCAGGTCCAACTGCAACTACCTGATCGATGCCGGAGACCAATCCGTGGTCATCATGGAGTTCCGCACCTTCCAGGTCGAAGGTAGAAGACGTGTTCCAGTTGTAATCTAGCAGTGCACAGTCACTATAACTAATAGCACATTTTGGAATTGCAGCAAACCAGATGATTCATTGGGTTACAATCAAATGGATGAAGCTAAAATCGTGGTAAAATCCAGGGAGTGAGTGAGTGAAACACTGAGTGGGAGGAATGGTGGGTCAATAAAGGAACCATGAGTGAGGGAAACAGTGAGTGAGTGAGCGAGGGAGGTACACAGTGATTGAGTGAGTAAGTGAGGGAGGTACACAGTGAGTGAGTGAGTGAGTGAAACACTGAGTGAGTGAGTGAGTGAGTGAGTGAAACAGTGAGTGAGTGAGTGAGTGAGTGAGTGAGTGAGTGAGTGAGTGAGTGAGTGAGTGAGTGAGTGAAACACTGAGTGAGTGAGTGAGGGAGGGAAACAGTGAGTGAGTAAAAGCGTTACCGAGTGAAAGAGTGAGTGAAACGGAGACCCAAAAACTCTCGCTGTGTGCCCCCAGCCCACTCCACCTGCCGGTATGACGGAGTGAGGGTGTACCGGGGCCCGACCCAGTCCAGCTACCTGCTGGCCACTCTGTGCGGCAGCACCATCCCTGGACCCTACTCTACCTTCGGCCCCATGCTCCTCAACTTCTACTCCGACTCTGTGATCAGCGATAACGGCTTCCTGGCCGAGTACAGGGTGATCCGTGAGTATCTCCCGAGCAGCTGGCACAGTGGTGCACAGCCAGGGTTTTCACACCAAACTCTTCAGACCAATCAGATCAGTCCTATATTTGAGCTGAGGTCAGCTGCAAGCGTGTGTGTGTGTGTGTGTGTGTGTGTGTGTGTGTGTGTACTGTATGTGTATATGTGTGTGCATGTGTCTATCAATGTGTGCCTGTGTCTATGAATGTGCGCGGGTGTGTGTATATGTACAGTATGTGTATATGCTGTATGCGTATTTATTTATTTATTTATTTATATAGCACCTTTCCAGCAATACAGCACAAAGTGCTTCACAAAAAAAAAGGGATTCAAATAAAAGACAAAAATAGACAAAGCATAAAACAAACGAGAATATGAAATGATAAAATACAAAACAAAGGTTAAAAGGTTGTAAAAGCAAGTCTGTAAAAGTATGTTTTAAAGGGTTTTAAAAGAGGACACTGAAACAGCTGTTCTAATATCTACTGGAAGGCTGTGTGAAGTCTATGCTGGTATATATGTGTGTGTGTGTGTGTGTGTGTGTGTGTGTGTGTGTGTGTGTGTGTATATGTATATGTGTGTGTGTGTGCGTGTGTGTACTGAATGCAGGCACGTAGGTGTCTATGAAGAACCATGTCAGCGCCATGCTCTACCACAGAACCGTGTGTGTTTATGTATGTAATATATGCATGCGCGTGTGTTTGTGGGCCTGTGTGTACTGGTTGCTCCAGCGCAATGCCGGTGCATGATTGGCTGGGGGGGTGATATTGGGGCAGAAGTGTGTGGTCTCCAGGGGTCCCCCCTGGCTCAGCTCTCATAGAGAGAGAGAGAGAATGTAAGCGAGCGAGCGTCCCATTGATTCCGGAATGCGGAATGCGCGGAATGGGGAGACTCTGCAGTTTTCACACAATCGGGGGGGATTTGTCCCCCCCCCCATTCACCAGGCCCGTCGCAGATATTTGCAAGAACCCCGCCAGTGACATACCGTCCCCGTCCACCCTGAAACAAGTGCACACACCAGCCAAATACTGTACATTCTCTAGAGTGGACAAGTAGACAATGAGTCGTTTCACACAGGCTAATTAGGCCCTGCCCTTTCCAAAGGCCAGACGGATGCAGTCAGGCCTGCGGACACATCGGCCGGGGGTCGAGCTGCATGACATGCAAAAGTGCCAACATACATCTTTTAAACCAGTCAAGAAACAATCGAGTCGTTGTACGACACAAAACCACCGGGAGGGGGAGTGGGGGGTGGGGCGGTGTGGGCCTGTCTCTGATCATGTTTGAAAGGGCCCTGTCATTATCCAGACGTCCAGGACAGGGAACATCAGTCAGCATCTCTGCTGTACATATCCTGCTCTCTCAAGCCCCCCATAATAATGACAGTCTCTCAGAAAAAGAAATAATGGCGTGTAATTGGCTGTGGTGTTGCTGGGAGGTGGGAGGTGCCCTCTGGTCGATCGAGGCGCCCGCAGGCAGCCAGCAGGCAGCCAGCAGGCAGCCGGCAGGCATGGAGCGCACTCCTCTGACGCAGTGGCTGCGCAGCTCAGCTGGGGCACTGCGGGGGGCAAAGGAGGGGTTGGTTAGTGAAACGCGCTGTCAGAAGATGGCGCGTGCTTGTCTGAAACAGGCCCACGAATAGGACTGGACATTCTAAAATGGAAGCAAAAAGAGAAAAAAGAAAGTTTGAAATTTGTTTTAAAAGAGAACACTATAAAGAAGGACGCTCTTATTTTGATATTTGCACTTGTCCTTTTTCTTCACAGCATGCGGGGGCGTGTTTAACAGCACTACTGGCTCGGTCAGCAGCCCCGCCCTCTCCCTCACAGACTACCACCACAACATGAACTGCACCTATCACATCATCATCAGTAACAACAGAATCATCGAGCTCAAGTGAGTCTGCCCTTTTGAAGGCCCTATCGACCTGGCTAGCTTGGGTGCTCTGCCAATAGTTATAATAATGTACAGGTAACTGCCGAAATAAAGGCAACCCCTGAGTGAATGAGGGTTCGTTTAAACGGCTGCAGTACCATGAGTGTCCATCGGGCCACAGAGAGGCCCAGCCCTCCCCTTTCCAACGAGTCCCCACCCAGCTGAGTGTCCCCCCCAGGTTACCAAAGTGTTGCCTTTATTTTGGCAGTTACCTGCACATTATATTTACTGTAATCTATGATAATCACGTTTTAATAATTATAATGATATAAATTCTAATAATATTTGATAGAAGATGGCAAGACTGTGTTAATGGTGGGTGTAGTTTATTGTTACAAATCCCCTACCTGTAAATCTCTAATGTGATCCAGTCTTCTGTCCACTTCAAAGCACCAAAAATATGAAAAATATATTCAGAAAAATATGATTAGTTTACAGATTCATCAAGTTACACATGGTCAAAAAATACCTAAAAGTTACTGAAATAAGATATAAACTGAATGGTTTGCTGTAGCTCCCCCGGCCCTATTGTCTCGTAATGGTATATTCCAAATCCTCTTCCTTTGGTGGGGGCAGGTGATGCCAGTGTTTACAAGACCCTCTTGATTGACCCATATCGATCAATCGAGAGAGGACACACAAAATGTAAGAGCTCAAGCCATATATAACAAAACACCTTTGTCACGTACCCACAATGCATCGCAAACAAATCTGATCAAGGAAGCATGTCTGGCGCCAGCCAAAGGCAGCCAATCACAGCAGGGCTAGAGACGTGGCACAGGTGGTACTCTGCATGAGATCAGATATCTGTTGTGAGCTTTGTCTAGACGCTTGACACTTGATATATGGGATGTCTCTCACATACACGCACATGCACACACACACACACACACACACACACACACACACACACACACACACACACACACACACACACACACACAGACCATCACCTCGTCCTGACAGGACTGGAGACTCAAGCGTGAAAAATAGCACTTTTGGCTGCCCTCCAGCGTTGTCCCGTGATGGTTTCAATTCCAAATAGGGCACTCTCTACCCCCTATCCCACAATGCACTGGACCTGTCATGCTCATTCTTTACTGCCCTGGGGCAATGTTTTTGTTGCAATAGTGTCTGAGATTTCAACTGTGAACGGTGAAGAGTATCACTAGAGCTATTGGGAGATACAGTATTTGAGTGATAACACTCGGAATATGCATTATAGCTTAATGGGGTTCATATTTATACATTTTTTTAATTGTGCAATTTGTCTTAGTAGTTTGTGAATGACCAAATATGAATGCTGCCACTCAAGAATTGTCATCTGAAGTAGAACGTTGCTCAACATTCAAAGATAACTTCTGTGCTTAGCCTGTGCAACATGGAAAACCTTCCCCTCTTCCCAGCACCTGATGGTTTAGGTTCCAAACAGAATGCCTTAAACTGCCTTCAGAGTTTGGAGTGAAATATAATTACCCCTCTGGGTAATTCAAATGGCTCAACTGAGATCTTTAACTCTACAGGAAGAGCGCTCAGGAAGAGAGGGATATTGTTATGAATTGGACACCTGTCTGAACAATACTTCTGACATGGGGGCGGGTTAAGAAACTTCCCCCTTCCTGTGAACCCTTCCTTCAGCTGCCTGTTTCATCATCTGCATGCCTATTTTTGTCCAAAAGACCACCTGTTTCCTCCTGCTGGTGTGAGTCCCATCGAACAAGGCCACAAGCCCCCCAAACCCCCCACAGTGCCATCGTGTTCTTGAGTGGATGTGGGAATGATATCCCCTCAGGGGCTTCCCACTCTACCCCTCCCATCATATCGAGCCAGAACACTGCCTTTACATTGGTAATAATGAATGTCTCTGCTCTCTGCATTCGGCTCTCGCAGGTTCAACACCTTCCACCTGGAGGCCTCCTCCAGCTGTCGCTATGACTACGTGGCGGTGTACGACGGGCAAGACACCCTGGCCCCCCTGATGGGGAAGTTCTGTGGCCGTGAGATCCCGCCCACCCTCAGGTCCACCACCAATCAGCTTTTCATTGTGTTCAGAACGGACAGCTCCATAGCGGCTGTGGGCTGGAGGGCCATTTACTCGGAAACATTAGGTAGGTGATCTCACCCGAGGCTCTCCTGAATATGCACACTTACAGCATGCTTACAACACGCTTACAACAACTCTCCTGAACACCCACGCTTACAACACTTTAACAACAATTTTCCTGAATACGGAAACTTACAACACTTTAACAACAATTTTCCTGAATACCCACACTTACAACACTTTGGCTTTGATTATTCTTATGTCTTATGTTGTCATAGGCCACTTGAGGTCCTCGATTTCACACTTGAGCGCTTTTCAGGGAGAACTGTGGTGTCCTTTTATTCGAATTTCACACACATGCCTTTCTCCAACGCCTGCTCGGTCCACCCTGTCTCTTAATCCAGACCGGCAATAAAATTACGCACGAGGGCATATTTGGAGAGTGAGTCACACATATCCTTAACCAATCACTGCTGGCCATGTGGCGTTTGGGCCAGGAGATTTTTTTTCCTTCTTTTTTTGTGGCGTGGCATATCCAAGGCCTTTACCCAGAGAGAGAGAAACCCAGACATCAGCCCTTTTCACCAAAAGAACAGATCAGACCACGTGAATACAGTCAGGGACACGACAGACTGGGTAATGTAGGGGAATGAAGCCACGGGCCTTAAAGTCAATCTCACCATTGATTTTTATTGGTCATTTATTCATATTATAAAGTTTGCATTTAAATTCTATCAGATAAATTCATTGGGCCTTTCACAAAGCTGTCTGTTGTAACAATGACCATCAGCATTATCTGCTATCAGGCCTTCCTGTGAGAGACAGGCCAGAGGGAGTTTTGAACCACATGTCTCTGTCCCGTTTCCTCTCAAAACGCACACCCTGGAATTTCAATCAAAACCGCTGAGTCACCTTCAGGAAAAGTGCTATTCTATAGGTAACCCCTACTAGATTAATATGCCTCTGTATTATAACCCTAGAGTTCAATAAAAGAACCCTAGAGTTCAATGGCTTCGGTGCCAGACAAATAAAAATGTCACTTCTTGTAATATGGTGTAAGCTTAGTATAGGAGAGTTTCCTCTTTCTTTTGTTTGAATAGCACTTTAAATTCAGGTATTTGAGCAGTTTAGATTGATAATGTAAAAATTGGCAAGGAGATGACAGGAAGTCCTTCAATATCCCAAGTCACCCATTACTGTGGAGTTCTGTTCCATGGTTTGATCCCACTGCGCTGTTTGCTGCAGAAGGAGGATAACTCTGCTTGTAGCCTGAGGGAATTTCCCAACTTAAAACACACAGCTGCCATCTCAAAACCTTTAAAAAAACGCAAAAACGTTTTTTTCCACCATTGCGAGTAAGTTACATGCCTGCTGGCAGTCGGCTGTGGAAGAGGGCGTTCAAACGATTAAAATGTGGCCTTTGATTTGTCGTGGAAAGTTTGTCCCGTGGTCCAAACCCAGAATGCGCAGTACAAAGAGGAACGCCCTCATAGCGGAGAGTACTGATTGCTGTGGGATCCCATCTCTAACGAGGCCCCACCCCTGGAACCTCGCGCCATTGTGATATCACAATCACACCTGGCTTATTTAATCACTAACCCTTTAGGCACCCGTGCATTTCTTGCAGATTACTGGCAATTTAAAAAGAGGCCTCCATTTTCATTTGAGTTTTTTAAAACCCGAGCCTCCATTTTTAAGAGTAAAGAGTATTTGAAATGTGCATTTGAATCAGGCCAGGTGTGCTTGCAAGAGTTGAGATATCCGTCTCCAACGACGACACCCTTCTGTGTGTGGTCAGTCCTGCTGCATCACCTCACGCTCTTGGTCTGCGCCTTGGTGCGTCTGTGTTTCCACGCCTGGCTTTTGGGCCATACAGGCCACACCCAGTCACCAGAAGTGGTGTTGTGGAGACAGTGCTGATGCCCTGCAGGGGGGCTCTGTGGTGCTGCCTGGCACCCTCACCAAGACCATTACACACAGGGAGGGGAGATGACCAATGACGGGTTACAGAGGGAGACATTTTGGATGGCAGTGGGGGGTTTCCGGGGTCAGGGCAGTGCTGGAGGGCGGTTTGATTGCAGTTCTACACTGAGATTAGAAGTCTTCTGCGGTCCCTCATTACAATTGTCATGTTGGAGTCAGTGTGGGAACCAGGCTGAGGTAAGGGACAGAAAACGAGGAAGAAAAACAGGGGGGAAGGGGGGACTGTTTTACTGGTTGCACAGAAGAGGCACAGGAGTTCTTTACATGCTACATTAAGTCTCCACACACACACTCACGCACACACTCACACACATCCCGCCCAGTTGTGACTTCTTGTTTCCCATGGCTGAGGAATAGCTCTCGCCTGTGGGGAGAGTTTTTTTAGGGAGAGTAGAGGGGGTTCATTACAGAGCAGAGCGTACTCACTGCACACGCTCTCTCTCACAGTCGGTGTCCATAGTCACAGAACTTCCACCCTTTATTTCCACTTCATTGACTTCTTTTATTCACTAATGTATTTGGTCTTCTACTTTCATTCATTCTGGAAGAAAAACAGCCCACATTCTCTACGTTCGCACTGTCGTGATAATGCATTGTGAAATGGCCACTATGATGCTTTGTGACTTGCCACCATGATAATGCATCCTAAAATAACGCCAAATTACACCATGATGCCGCACCATGCTTGTGGTCAGGAGAGTGATGTCATAATGGGGACCTGCTTTGTTTTGGAGGTCGCTGATGGACGACCCGCGCGGTGTGGCCAGACACAATCCCAGCATGCTCTACTGTTACACAGAGACAGAGTTTAGGAAGAATCCCAGCATGCTCTCCTGTCACAGAGAGACAGAGCTCCACCTGATCAGAACATCTGGACATGCCTGACCCATAGCTCACAACATTACTCAATGAAGGGGAAACAGATTATGGGGTGTGGGAGGGGAATTTTTGTAACATTGCCTTAAAAAAATATATATATATATTTATAAATATATATATATCTTTTTTTTTATCGCCTCCTTATTTCCCCTGCAGAAACATGAGCACAGAGAAATGACAGCGCACTTGTTCAGTCTGTGGAGGATGACTGTCTCGCTCCCATCCCTGCCCTCTGGGATAGTTCTCTCACCAATGTCAGTGTTGATTTTGTCACAGAGACCTGATCCAGACCCAGACGAAGCTTCACCCCACTGCTGGGGCTCTCTGTTCTCTAAAACAAGGAAGCACCAGCGCACCACATCACCTATTTAGCCCTTATCCGGAGTGACTAATGCAACTTCCATTTTTTAAATGGTATCCATTATACAGCAGGGTAATTCAGACCACGTTCTTTGCTCATGGGTACAATGGCTGTACTCCAGCTGGGATTTGAACCTGCAACCTCTTGCAAACCCAGGCATGGTTTTTAAACATGTCTGTGTAGTGCAACAGACACAAAAGTCTTGGTCCTGTCATCTCTCTCTCTCTTCTTCACAGAATGCCAATCGCTATTTATTTTATGGATTGACACTGACCCCTGCTGGTCAAATGAAGGAAGCTTGGACAAAATCCCAAACTCCCAGAACACAAGCACTCCTTGAGTATATATTCAGTGATAATAATGAGGTTTTTATTTATACAACATTTTTTAAATAATGGGGCCTGGTCTTCAATACCCTTTCAAACTGTTGTCGGAACTGCAGACAAAATGTAATCTCTCTCACCTTTGCTCCATATCTTTCCATGTTTTTCGAAAGCGTGCTCAGTTAGTGTGGTCTGAGCGATAGCACAAGTGGTTTTGCTGCCGGCCAAAGTTTTATTTTAGTTCTTTTTGCATCTATTCCCTCTCCCCTCCGTCTCTTTTCTAATTCCTCTCTCTTGCTCCCTTTTCCTCTCTCCATTCATCCCCTCCTCTCTTTCTCTCTCCCTTCTCTCTGTGGCTCAGTTGGTAGAGCACAGTGTTGGCAACGCTTAGGTTGTGGGTTCAATTCCCACTGGGGCCACATATACTGAAAAATGTATGCATTCACTACTGTAAGTCGCTTTGGATAAAAGCATCTGCTAAATGGCGTATATTATTATTATATTCTCCCCAGGGCCCCAGCAGGGTTGTGGGGGTTACCTGACCGCCCCCGGAATATTTGGCTCTCCGGACATTAACCTGGACGGTAAATACGAGTCACGCCTGGACTGCTTGTGGACCATTTCCGCGCCAATCAACAAAGTGCTCAACCTCACCTTCACCTCCTTCCAACTGGAGGGCTCGTCGGGAGCAACCTGCAGATACGACTACGTCAAGGTACCTTTTACCTGATACAACTGCTTCAAGGAAAAACACCTGTAGATATAGCTATGTACATCCAGGTAAACGCACCCACTAATTTAGTACAACAATGTCATGGTGAAAGGTTCCCACTATTCCCCCCTCCTTCTCCTCTCCTCCCTCTCTCTCTGTTTCTCTCTCACTCTCTCCTTTCCTTCCTCCAGATTTTCGACGGCGACAGCCTCAGTTTCCCGTTGGCGGGCACGTTCTGCGGCAGCGTGGTTCCCGCCCCCTTCATCTCCGCCGGCAACTTCCTGACGGTGCGCTTCGTGACGGACAGCTCCGTGTCCCTCAGAGGCTTCAACGCCACCTACAGTGCGGTCGACAGTAAGACACCCTCCCTCGCCCCGCCCTGGTCTTCTACGGCCCACAGACACGGCACAGCGCTTAGACCACAGATTCTGAATACTTGCCAGACACTCAGCTCTGTTTTATCTTAGGAATATTCATTAAGGGGCGTGACCAAGAGCAATAATGTGGCAACGGATGTTCTGTACTGTAATATAGCAGCAGAAACTCCTGTTAGCAACCAGAACCTCCTGTACTTGGGGAGTAGAGGACGGAAGGGAAGCAGGAGCAAGGTATCTGGTGAGTCTAGAGAATCTGTGGTTTATTGGGCCTTCAGTGTGGTTCTGCTTTGCCCTCAGCATTTCAGGCTGATCATGTGGCTGTGAAATAACAGTGTGGTTGTACTTAATGGCTCTGAGATATGACTGGTGTTCTGTATTACAGACAGCTAATGTAATGTGTGTGTGTGTGTGTGTGTGCGTGCATGTGTCTCTGCCAGCTGGTCTTATTCACCACATGGCATCTCCCGCTTACCCAGAATTACATAGCTCAAACTTGTGTACAACCCAATTAAATATTCACACGCCTCACCCCTACCCGTCTCCCTCCGTTGTCTGTGGGACACGGCTTGCTTTAGCTTCAGAACTTTGGTGATGACTGACAGAAACAGATCCTTCTTATTTACAAACTATCAGTGTAACCTCAGCCCCCCACCTGCCTGCCAGGCCACTGCTCTGTGACTTCAGCCAGCCCTGCAGATTTTCCTCTTTGAGGCGGCATATCCCAGCCATGACTCATCTCCATTTCTGCCACCTAGCGGCAGAGAAAGCTACCCACAATCTGTCAGACTCGCAGAGCCATGAGCCATCTTTTATCAGCCTGAAAGGCCGCCTCTTCAGACTGTACCTTGGGTCCCTCAACCCAGACTCGCCCCTCTCCCGGCACTGACTGGGCAGTACTCTTTTGCTGTATGTTTTAGTTCTTGCTGTGGCACCTGTGTTTGCCTATGAGTGTGTTGTTGCATTGTTTCATACTGTTGTGTTATGGGTGACTTCTGCTTATGTATTACTGTTCCTCCATTGTGTGCACTGATCCACACAGTAAGTCTAGAAAAATGCTTCTGCTACGTTAATGAATGTAAATGTTCCCATGTCCCTCAGGGATCTGTGGAGGTGTCCTAAACGCCACCAGCTCGGCCCAGACCATCACGTCCCCCTTCTACCCCAATGCCTACCCCGACTATACCTCCTGCCGCTGGATCCTTGATGCACCTGCGCAGGAGGGCATCCGGCTGGTTGTGCAGCAGTTCCGTCTGCAACCCAGCCAGAGCTGCGCACTGAACTACCTGGAGATGAGGGATTACCCAGGGGTGAGAGTGGAAGAGAGGGAGAGGGAGGGAGGGAGGAATGAGAGTGAGGGAAGAGGGCGTGGGAGAGAAAAAGGGAGGGGGGATAGAGAGAGGGAGGGAGGTGGGAGTGGGAGTGAGGGAGAGAGAGAGGGGGAAGGAGAGAGGGAGAGCAAGGGAGGCAGTAGTGGGAGAGAGAGAGAGAGGAGGAGGAGGAGTGAGGGAGAGGGATGGAGAGAGAGGAGACAATGGGAGGGGGAGAGAGGGGACAGAGAGAGGGAGGGAGGGAAGGAGAGATTAGGCAAAGACAAGAGAGAGCGTGTATTTGGGGGTGGGGAACGTTTTGAGGGAGTATGGTGGAGTGTATTTGAGATGAACCCCTTCCTGCCGTGTTCCTGTTTTAGGGAGATTATGGACAGGCGCACAAATTCTGTGGCACAGACTCGCACGTCCCTGACTTCTACAGCTACGACCGCACTGTCCACCTTACCTTCAAGTCCAACGCCTTTGCCCCGGGCAATGGCTTCAGCCTGACCTATCAGATCGCAGGTATGCTTCAGCCTGACCTATCAGATCGCAGGTGCTATGCTGTGCACCTCGATTGCACAGATCAGTGTTCATGTTCCAGCACTTCACTATTCTGCTTGCTTTTACTCGCTGCACTCAGGTCAATCACATGATGTATGTTTGACGATGATTAGTGTTATTATTTTATATTTATTTAATTTATTATCAATGAATTCGTTAATTGTGTTTTTTGTTCATAATTTGTTTAGCAGATGCCCTTATCCAGCCTACATGTTTTATATTTAGAGATGTTCAGTGTGTTCTACTGACCCAAAATATTATTTTGGTGCTGAGGTGAATATACAATTTAGGAGGATAAAGAAAAGCCTGCAAAAATGTCCCCTCCCTTTCTTCTTCTCTTTCTCTCCCTTCCTCTCCACTCTTTCACTCCCTCCCTCTCCTCTTGCCATTTCCTATCTCCCTCCCTCCCTCTCTCTCCCCTGTTTCTCTCCCTCCCTCTCAGAGGGATCTTTGACTCACAGTTCTGTGCTGGGCAGTAGAGTCTATGAGCAGGTGTACAGGTATCTAACCCGCTCTGTGCTGGGCAGTAGAGTCTATGAGCAGGTGTACAGGTATCTAACCTGCTCTGTGCTGGGCAGTAGAGTCTATGAGCAGGTGCTCTGTGCTGGGCAGGTGCAGTAGAGTCTATGAGCAGGTGTACAGGTATCTAACCAGCTCTGTGCAGGCTGCAGATCTAACCAGCTCTGTGCACAGTATGAGCAGGTGTATCTCTAACCCGCTCTTGGGCAGTAGGGCAGTAGAGTCTATGAGCAGGTGTACAGGTATCTAACCTGCTCTGTGCAGGCTGCAGTAGAGTCTATGAGCAGGTGTACAGGTATCTAACCTGCTCTGTGCTGGGCAGTAGAGTCTATGAGCAGGTGCACAGGTATCTAACCTGCTCTGTGCTGGGCAGTAGAGTCTATGAGCAGGTGCACAGGTATCTAACCTGCTCTGTGCTGGGCAGTAGAGTCTGAGCTGTGCTAGAGTCTATGAGCAGGTGGCTCTGTGCAGGTAGAGTCTATGAGCAGGTGTACAGGTATCTAACCCGCTCTGTGCTGGGCAGTAGAGTCTATGAGCAGGTGCACAGGTATCTAACCTGCTCTGTGCAGGCTGCAGTAGAGTCTATGAGCAGGTGCACAGGTATCTAACCCGCTCTGTGCAGGCTGCAGTAGAGTATGAGCAGGTGCACAGGTATCTAACCTGCTCTGTGCTGGGCAGTAGAGTCTATGAGCAGGTGTACAGGTATCTAACCCACTCTGTGCTGGGCAGTAGAGTCTATGAGCAGGTGCACAGGTATCTAACCCGCTCTTGTTCTGTGCAGGCTGCAGCAGGGTCTATGAGCAGGAATACGGGTATCTGAAGAGCCCTGGGTGGCCGGCAGTGTACCCCCACAACATGGACTGCAACATCATCCTGCGCGCTCCGCAAGCCAGCTCCATCTCCCTCTTCTTCAACAGCTTCGACGTGGAGAGCCACCCCTCCTGCAACTACGACTTCCTGGAGGTATGGCACAGCGCCCCCGCCCTCTCATCTTTACCGCTGCTATTTCTACACCTTAGTGGACAACCTTATCCACAGTGCCTTACACAGCTTATACAGCTTGATATTTACTGAAGCGATTCAGGTTAAGTACATTTTGTGAAAGGGTACAATGACAGTGCCCCACCTAGGATCTGAACTCGCAACCCAAGTTTATGTGAATGGTTGCGTTTCCTCTTTTTAATATGCATTACCTGTGAAACATACACTACTTACTTATTTACTAATCGCCTATCTACTGATTAAGAGCCAGACAGGCAGTTTTGTGGACAGCCCGTAGCCCCAGTGCAGGACCCCTAACCCTGTGCTTGTGTCAGGTGCGTAATGGCAGCACGGCCAGCGCCCCGCTGCTGGGGAAGATCTGCGGGAGCGCGCTGCCCAACCCCTTCTTCCCCGGGGCCAATGAGCTCTTCCTGCGCTTCAAGACTGACTACACCAGCACCCGCAATGGCTTCGAAATCACCTGGACCTCCTCCCCGCAGGGTATGAGGCCGAGCTGTCAGCACGCTGTAATGCTGTCAGTCAGAGGGGGGAAAGGGGCAGAGTTACTCTGTCAGTCAGAATGGGGACACGGGTGGGGTTATGTGTGTTTACAGGTGCGTGTGTTTGCATGTGCATGTGTATGTGTATATATATATGTGTGTGTGTTTGTAGTATATATATATATATATGTGTGTGTGCATGTGTATATATGTGTGTGTTTGTGTGTGTGTGTACATATGTGTATGTTTATGTGTGTGTGTTTGTGTGTGCACCCCAGGTTGTGGAGGGGTGCTGTACGGCGAGCACGGCTCCTTCACCAGCCCTAACTTCCCTGGCACCTACGCCAACGGGACCAACTGCGAGTGGACCATCCGGGCGCCTGTGGGTCGGGTGGTGACCGTCACCTTCGTCCAGATCAGCATCGACGACCCCGGGGACTGCCAGAACAACTTCCTGAAGCTATACGACGGGCCGGATGCTAGTGGCCAGCCCGTGGGGCCTTACTGTGGGACGGTGCGTAATTCTGCCCTCTTTGGGCTCTCCCCCAGCCATGGCATCATTACCTTTCTCATTCACCTCCGCATGCATCCAGGAATGCTGCCACAGAGTTAGCTCAGTGCTCAGTGGCTACTTTGCATCTGTGGTCCCCGGACTGTTACACTGTTATGTTACACACTCTTACAATGGGCAGAATAGAATCACAAACATTTGTACTTAACCCTTTGATGAGTGAGGTTTTCTTGAGAGCTCTAGTTCTAATTCACAGTGTTTGTATTCTGGAATTTTAGAGTTCTTTGAGGATTGCATTAGGAGCCCTTTATGATGTCATCAATTAGAATCAACTAGGATGTTACGGCACGTTGTAGAATAAACATCACGTTGCGGCAGTGCTCCTCAAAGGGCTAACTTTGACTTCAGAATAAATGCTTTGTTTTCTCACAAACACAACTGCTACTTGGCAAGATGATGTTGGTGATCGCTAAACTCACCCAATTGTGTTTGCAAAGAGAAGAAAGAACAACTTGCATTTATTTGTAAGTCACAGCCCTGCTAAATGCTGATTAAATCTGGGCCACAGTTGGGATTGTGTGCACGTGTTCAGTGAGGATTAACTCTACACAGGACACTAAAGCTGTGTTTTTACAGGAGGCCAATGGGGGATGCCGCGCTTGCAGTCTGATAAGGTTGTTTTCTCTGCATCTCTCTCTCTCTCTCTCTCTCAGGAGACGAGCATCGCTCCATTCACTGCCTCCTCGCGCCACGTCTTCATCCAGTTCCAAGCCCTCTACGTAACCCTGCCCTCTGGATTCAGATTGACCTGGAGCAGCTGAGGAGAGAATCACACACACACAAACACACACATATATATGTGCACCTGCTCAGCAATCAGATTTAAATATGTAAATTGCCTCAAATTTGATTTAGAAAAATATGTTGTTGATGAAAACCTTTGTCTATAAATAATTTTTAATGTATATTTTACATGTGTTTTGTATTAAAGCAAATTGCAGTGTGGTATCTTTAATTTGTGCTTTACGTATGAATATTTTAAGCTTTGGTAGGTGACGTTTAATTATGGTGAAGTAACTGGGTGAATTTGTGAAGGCCTGATGGGCTCTTATTGATGAGACCAGGGTCTTTTGACATGGCAGATTCTAGCTTTCAAAATATATGCATTCACTTTGCAGACACCATTAGCTTCATCAATACCATTCATACTGTATATCCACTCTACAGGGAATTCTGACACAGCATGAAGTCAGGAGAAAGGAGCAGAGTAAATCTTGAACAGAATAAATTGTGGATACGAATATGTTAAACAAGGAATAAGAAAATATAGCACTGAACACTAAATATGTATACAAATTTTCAACTGAAAGTCCCCCTGGGGTGAACTGGAGGTGAAGAATGCCCATTACAATGTGTGTTTATATACTGCCATAAACGGGCTGTGCCCAGTGAATCAGAGAGGCACTGTGATTGGTCAGAATGCCCCTGGAAATTAGTCATTAAGGGAACACCTTGCGCTCAGCAGAGGAGTCCGAGGTGTGCTCTGTCATTCCGGACACACTCTTTCCCTGTCAGGAGGGATAACTCCGCCGGTTACTGGACTGGCTAATTTGGTGTCGGGATTGAGACGGTTCGTGTCTCGGCGTTCTCCCCGGACACACTTCAGCTGAGCTGATACCCCCCCGAGGCTCCTCAGCCAGACAGATCTGACAAAGTGAGAGAGAGAGAAAGAGGAAAGGACGCAGGGAAACAGCAACGGTGAATGGAGAGAGGAGAGTGAGATGGACAGAGTGATAAGATGCAGACAATGGTAAGACAAGACAAGAGAAAAGGGGAGAGGGAGAGGAGAAGAGAGAGCTCTCAGCCAGATGGACTCAGACAGTACCAATGTATGGCTGACTAATCTCTAGAGCAGTGGTCCAGAGCAGGGCTGTCAGGGAGCTTAACCCCAGCCTGCGGACGGCACTGTGGAGCACACATAGTTATTAAACTCCTAGAGGGTGCACTTACCAGAATGATCTGTGCCTGCATGAGGCATTGTGAAGTAGTCCACTGGGTGGGACTAGCCTTTATGTTGGCAGTTACCTGTAGATAGATATAGCCTGTAATATGGCAATACTGTTATGAGCTATGGTGTTCTGTTATAGATGTGCACTGTGAGTTGAGTTTGCTTTGTGGTTCTACGTAAACAATTTTCCACTGTAATACTTTAAGAGTGGGCCCATCTAATTTTGGCAATGACATCATATGCATTCCTGCTAACTGTTACACAATGTTATAGAACGATAGCCTACTTTTTCCATTGCATTTTTAAACACTTCTTGCGCAATCAGACTTCCACTGGGTAATTCTTAGTCACTGTTCATGAACGTTCCAGCACCGCAGGTAGCGATCGCTATATATAATTGTTATTATTTCAGATTTTTTCCGGTTTTCTCCCAATTTTCTGGCCAATTGCACCCTCTATTTCTTCAATTCACCCTCCCCCACAAACCCACCGCCCGTCTATACAGCACAAGCTAATACCCCGAGGCGGGCCATGATCCACCTCCCCCGAGACAGAACTCGCCCAACTATCTTACAGGGACACCCTCCGCGCTTCTCGGCCAGCTCATGCTGGCTCTCCCCCTGGGGCGGACAGCCAATCGCCGCCCCATAGTGTAGATATGTGGATAATAATAATAAATATAATAGCAATATTTAAACAGCGTTTTTGATACAGTGCTCTCAAAGTTCTTTCCAATATTTATTAAAGTAGGCAATAGAGCAGCAGCCAAAATGAAATAATATATATATACACTACCAGCCAAAGTTTTAGAACACCCCCATTTTCCAGTTTTTACTGAAATTTAAGCGAATAAGTCCAGTGAATAACCTGAAATGGTACGAAGGTAAGCGGTAAACTGTCAGAGGTAAAAAATTAAAAAAATGTTAAAAAAAGTTTAGGTTACCAAAAACTGAAAAATTATGTACATTTCAGAGTACAAAGGCCATTTTCAGGGAACAAGTAATGGGTTAACATGGGTTAACAGTCACTCTGTGCAGAAAAAGAGCCCCAGACTATCACGCTTCCTTCTCCATGTTTAACAGTTGGTGTCACACACTGAGGAACCATCCTTTCGCCTACTCAACGGCCTACAAAAACCTTTAAAAATGTCAAGATTCATCGGTCCATAAGACCTTCTTCCAGTCTTCAGTAGTCCACTGGTGGTGATTTATGGCCCAGGCAAGCCTCTTTTTCTTATTTTGGCATCTTAGCAATGGCTTTCTTACTGCCACTCGACCTGTTGAACCTGCAGCTTGAAGTCTTCTCTTCACAGTTGAAACTGAGACTTCCTTACTTGGACCAGTGTTAAGCTGTGCTTGAAGCTGTTGCCCTGTGAGCCGCCTATCATGCAAGCTGTTGATTCTCAGAAACTTGTCTTCTGATTTTGTTGTGGCTTTGGGTCTACCAGACCTCTTCCTGTCAGTTTCCTCCAGTTTCCAAGTGCCTTTTGATGGTGTAAGAAACTACTCACTGCCAAAAAAATTACATTATTTTTCAGTTTTTGGTAACCTAAACTTTTTTAATTTTGTAATTATTATTATTATTTTTTTTAACCTCTGGCAGTTTACCACTTACCTTTGTACCATTTCAGGTTATTCACTGGACTGGGGGGGGCTCTTTCCCAGCGCAACCGCAATCCACCACTGCCGCCAAATATAATCGTCCCTAAAAATAGAGCTTGTCGTCTCCGCTGCCCCACAGAAAGACCCAAACCCAGAATAAAAGAGTGGGAGGAGAAGAGAGAGAGAAAGTGGTGGGGTGGATGGGTGGGGGGGGGAATACAAAAGGTCCCACGTGGTGCCAGCTCCACCCAACCCGGGGGTGATAGGAGGAAGAGACCGGTTCCAGGGTGGAGACTCGTCTTGGTTTACCTGTCCCACGGCAGGGCAAGGGGGAGGGGGGGGATCTCAGATTGCTGAGCCCTGTCCCAAGGAGCCAGGAGAGGAAATGTGTCTCCCACGCAAGGTAAGAGAGAGCTGGGGGGATAGAGGTGGGGGAGTACCCTGGGGGTTCATTAATGCTCACTGACACCTGACCTATGAGCCTGTGTGTTGTGCTGTCCACTCGCTGTCACATCGTGCTTTTGTCTGATATGTGCAGGAGTTAAAATCATACCAGGGTACCGATGCATCAATCACAAGTGTAAATTCAAAATGATTTTGTTGCCGTTATTAGATGGCACAAGTTAGACTCTTGGCTAATGTAAAAGTTTTGTTTAAAAAAAAAATCATTGATTGTATTTGCAAAGCCACGGACAGCATGGGTTGATTGGTGGGTACTTAGCAGGTGTTTACGCCTCAAATTGAAAAGCGCAGGACCACAGAAATGCATTACAACTGGAAGAGCTACTGCTAATCTGTGAGATAAGGAGCTGTTGTGTCAGTTGTAAAGCAGTTCCCTCATCCTGTGATTTAAACCTTAGGTTTAAACTCCTGTGAAGTACACAGCAATCGACCCCATGTTTTTAATATTGGAGAATCACATAGAAAGCTCCCCTCCTCCATTGTGTTTGTTTTTACTGCGAAAAGGTTATTGTACCGTAGATCGGTTTTCACGCCCGGGGCGAGAGAGTAATCAGTAGTGTCTGAGCTGGATAGCGTTCTGCATCACCTTTGGGCGACACTAGAATATACGCCATTTAGCAGACGCTTTTATCCAAAGCGATTTACAGTAGTGAATGCATACATTTTCAGTATATGTGGCCCCAGTGGGGATTGAACCCACAACCTAAGCGTTGCCAACGCTGGGCTCTACCAACTGAGCTACAGAGAACCACAAAAGTGTATGTGAACTTGAGTGTATATTTTTGAACTATTATTGACCTGTTTCTTAAGGACACGCTAAAAACGTAAATATGGTTATATATAATATAACGGTTTTGACCAATGCCTCGTGTGTGCACGCTCACACATACTGTCTGTGTGTATGTATGCATTAACATATTTTCAGATTTCAAATATTTAATAGAGCGTGTAACTACAAAGTCAGTGCACCGTAGCTTCTGTAAATATTTTATATAAATCGCATTAGATACAAAAACTCATACAGAGAATGGTAATTTTATGATGGATAATGTGTTCAAATTAGGTTCGTTTTCTACTTTGGTGGTCCGACCATTGTGTCATTCATATAAATATTTAGTCCAGTGTGATTTAAAAAAAAGTTTAGCTTCAAAAAAGTAAACCAGAGAAAATAATTGCGGCAGGCACGAAACTTGCTCGAAGCATTGGTACAGTAGCAATAATTGTATCGGTAACCATGAAATACCTTGGTTGTAACTGCTGTTGTAGCCTATTCTTGGATAAACTTGTACACAGCCAACGCAACACGGAAATTCGAGCGTGTAGCACCGTTTCACTGCGGAACGTGTTTCAGTTGCAACTTCCTTTCATTCCCAAAACAAACCTCGACTAGTCGGCCCAAATCGCGAATCCTCATTGGTCGTTACGGTTTCACTTTCCCCGTTTTTCTGCCAGACGCCGAAGAATACCTTGATTTGATTGGATACAGCGAGGGAACACTCCGATCGCATTCCTGTCTCCCTTCTGTCTGAAGGAAATGTCCTTTTATGGAATGTGGAGAATTTAAGGAACACATACACCGACTTCCGGCTGGGCAGGGTGTGAGACATTTTTTTAGCAGTTTTCTGTCTATGACTCCTCTATCCGTGTGCAAAACTAGTTCTCTAATTTCTTTGCAAAAGGTTATAAGGCTCCAAATCGCATTTGACTTCAACCAACAAATAAGGTAACGGTAGATAAACGTCGTTTCATTTGGGTAAAGTAGCTGGTTAGCAAGCTAGCTAGCTAGTTAACTTCCCGACTTCTCAGCATCACATAACTCACATTTAACAACCGGTCTCGCCTTACTGGTTTCAAATGAGCTAACGTTGGCTAATTCGCTAGCAAAACCTTGAAAACGTTCTTCCCTCGTAGGCCCTCCAAGTGCGCGTATGCTCGCTGTTCGTTCGTAACGTCACGTTTATCCAGTTTTTTTTTGCTTTGCCTCGTTAACCGTTACGATTTGGTCGTAGAAAATGTCGAAGTCGTTGAAGAAGATCGTGGAGGAGAGCCGGGAGAAGAATATCCCCGAGGTGGATATGTGTGACAGAGGCGTGTCCAACATGCTGGATATACCTGCTCTGTGTAAGTTGATATAAATATACCCCCCCGCGCTTCTAGTTTTTTTGTTGAAATCGGCTAACTTTAGTATTAGTAATATATAACTTTAGTCATATATTTTGGACGCAGATGTCAGTGGCGGTGTTGATAGACCGATAAGAAAATAAATTGTTGTTACTAAGATACCAACAAAGTGTTTACACATTCATAGCCGCGCCGTGCATTGTTGTTGCTGCCTGATAATGGCATTAATGTCGGGGCGATGAGTGGAACTTTTGCACCTCTGTCTAATGCAGACGAGTAGAACATGAAAGCAAAGATGATACACACATTACCGTTATGTTATATGATTCTATAACGGTTTTGCCGTTAGGCAACCTATTAAAGGGTTTATACTTATGGTTTATGTGCTGCAAAGCTTAACTACTAGCGTGACTGTGGTTTGCCAGCTACCTGTTTTACGGATTACTTAAGATGCCCATGAGTTGGAAAGAAAATGCAAAAACTCTTGTTTTACACTTGTTATTGCACTTGTCTCTATAATTGACTCGGATTTGTCTGTGACTTAATCGATTTATGGGTCTAGCACTGTCCTTCTAGCCTCGTTAGATGCACTTTCTTGCAAGTCCTGGGTAAGAGCGACTGCTAAATGTAAAAGTAACGTTAAGGGATGCAAGACCGCTCTGATCTTCGCCTTGCTTTGTGTCTCCGGAATATAGCGTTTGTAACTAGACTTTGCACCGTTTCTAGTCTGGGTGGGCTACAATATTTGTCCTGTGGACGAATTTGTGAAAATCGAATCTCTTGCCTTGTTTTGTGTTGCAGTTACCCTGTCCAACATAACGCAGCTGGTCCTGAGTCACAACAAGCTCACCAGTAAGTTTTTACAATTAACTTCTATGTAGAACAAAGTGACCAGATATGTATTCTGTGCAGGAGTGAATTCTGTTTTATTTGACTCTTCTCATTATTATTATTAAGGGGGGAAAAGTGTAGGATATGAATTGGTTGTCAAATTGAATTGTGAAAAATTCAGGTTGAGATTTCTGTGTTAAATTGACATGTTTGTGAATTTGTGTAATTTTTTAAATTTTTAAAGCTTATTTGTAAAATATGCACAAATAAAACGATATATGTCACTGTAATCCATTGAAGGGCTTCTTTGTGATAATGTTTGCACCAATTCTGCACTGAAAAATAGCATATCTTGTTTTATTGTTTTCTCTCCGCATCACTCTTATATTTGGGTGTTGTGTGTGCCGACCTGAAAGGCAAAGTAAACCATCTTTGCACATGCACTGCTGCCTTTAACCACTAGATTGTCTTTTATTGGTTTTACATTTTTCATTAGATTTTAAAAGTATGTCTTTAAAATATGTATATTTTTTGACATTTAAGGGTGACACCAGGAAGCAGACAGTGCCTTACACAAAGACATGGGTCAAAAGCAAACACATTCAAAACACTATCTTAGACATCAACACATTAGGGTTTTTGGAGTAAATAAAATGAGACCAGACAATCATTTAAAAAAAAGCTAAAGCTAAATTATGTGCTTGGCAAAGTCCAGTGCTCAGGCTCTTTGGTGGTTCAGAGCGCATCTCCTCTTTAACCACTAGAGGGGGTTGCTGAGCTCTTTCTGCTGTCAGAGGTGCTGTGGATCAGCTTAACTCCAGTGACCAACCTAGCAACACGGTCCATGGACAGGGTCCTCATGCTCCTTGAAAATTGCGTTCTGAGTGTATGCGTGGGCAGAGAATACTTTGTGGTTTCCAGCTGCTCTAGTGTCAGCACTCTTGCCTGATGTGAGAGAGACCTGGTGGAGAGTAGGATTTGGTGTGGGGGAATTATGGACAACGCTGAGGTCTATAGACACCCAAGACAGCACTGTGTGGCGTTGCTATGGTTTGTGTGGACTTTAACCAGCCAACTAGTGATGCAGACCTGCCAACATGCACGCATTTTCCGCATTTTGTGGTGAAAGTCCAAGGGCATCAAATTCAACTACGTAGTTATGATACAGAGGTCGCTGTATTTGGACCGGAGCTGATCAAAGTTTGGTCGCACGAGCTAGCATTTCTCACGAAAGTGAAAATGACTTCTACGGTTGTTGCGAGAAATATTGAATTTTTTCAAATGTTTTTATACTTTCACGCACCCAGAGTTCCCCACACCAAGGTACACCCAATGCTTAACAGTTTCCGCCATTCTGGGTCTTTCTAGAAGCTGTATGCGCTGGAGGCTTTCCAAAGGTGGCTTCAACTCATTACACTCAACCTGCCCCTAGTTTGAGCCAAAATGGCTGCGAGAGCATTGCATTGGGAGTGTTGTTTCCATCTCTGTTGCGCAACATGCCGAACTGCCTTCGTGAAAGCCCATTAGTGTAGAACGGTAGACAGTGAGCAGTATTTGTTTGATCCAGGATCAGCTAATAACCCCAGCTCCTAACATCAGCCCTGTTTTGTTGAAATAAGAGGAAACTGACCCCAGGTCAGTTCTCGGGGGCACTGTGCCCTAATCTGCTGGGTTTTAATTGGGTTATGTTGGAGTGGACGGGTGAGCTCAAGCCAGGATTTCAGCTTAATTGTGTGATTGTTTTTTAGTTTTTTTTGGCAATGAGTTAACCCCCCACACACCCACATCAGTCCGGCACCTCATTCTTAACTTTGCTCCAAAACATTCCGCTTGGCTGATCTCTCTCTTGCTCTCTTGCTCACTCTGCTTTTTCTCCTTCTCCTCTCTCTCTCTCCCTCTCTCCCTCCCACATTCTCTCTCCCACCCCCTCTCTTTTTCTCTTTCTCTATCTCCCCCATCTCTCTCTCCCCCTCCTTCCCTCTCTATTGCCCACCCTCTCTCTCCCTTTCTCTCTCTCTCCCCTGACCTTCTCCCCTCTCTCCTCTCTCTCTCTCTCTCCCCCCTCTCTCTCTCTGTTTAATTGAAAGAAGGGACTGCACTGTTCCAGTACCTGACTGAAAGCTGGGTAAACCTGGCATCTCTGAATCAGTGAATCCTCAATCAGCCGTTTCCTGGTCTCCCGGTGCAGGGTTGCCAGGATAATTGCCATTCCCAGAGTGCTCGCACCTCATCAGGCTGGGGGGTTGCCAGGTCTGGCTTTACCGCTACATAAACTTTCCAAATCCCTCTGAAATCCTGTTGTTTTTTTAACGGCAGTTGAAAGGCCGAAGGCTTTTTTATTTATTTTTTTATTATTATTATTTTCCGCTCACTGGTTTGTCTGGAAGAAACAGGCCTGGAGTTCAGGTGTGGTGATGCCGGTGTGGTGATGCCGGACACCTCTGCTGCCACCAAACGCAGCTGCTCAGTGAGGCTGGGTTCACTGACATTTTAGCATGCGTCAAAAGCGCACTTCTGCCATTGCTTTCAATGAGAGTAGTGCATTGGCACACCACGGAGGCCAATGCATGTCATTGTGGGCCTCAGGTGTCGACAGTGGTGCATCCAGGTGAGGCGCTCAAGTGTAGTGCAGTGAAGTCACACCTGTGGCCCGGACTGAGACCTGACTGAGCGTGTGCAGAGCCCCGCAGGGCGGCGTGCGATTGGCCGAAGCGTAGCCCAGGGAGGAGAAGGGTTGAGTCAGCAGGGTAGGTCACACTCCGTCAGGATTCGATCCGCGCCGTAGGTTTGACATTCAGGTGAGGAACTTGCTATTTGTCTGAAATTACAAAATTCTGTTATTCCCAGTTGTCCGGGTATTAAAATAAATAGCCGAATACATTCTCCAGGCCGTGTATGAAAGCCCATTATTTCTGTGTAAATGAAATGAAGGAGACCTGCATTTCTTCATGTTTCCTGTCAGGGTAATTAATAGTGTCGGTTAAATTACCTCATGCATGGATTTTTAGGTTATGGAATTGTTATTTTCTTTATTTTTAATTATCGAGCATTGAACGGCATGTTAAGGTAATCAGTGACCGATCTCATGTTCAAACACTGAAATAATAAAAGATCCAGAAGCTTCCTCAGCAGCACGGATGTGCTGTCCCTGGATGCTGGTTTAGTCTCTCTTGGAAAAGTTCTCAGTATTGAGAGGGACGATCGTTCCACCGCCAAGTTCTGCTGCTTTTTAAAACAAAACAAAGAAATTTATTTGAAGAAAGTTTTGGGGTAGATGCCACACACACACACACACACACACACACACACACACACACACACACACACACGGCGAAAACCATGTGTCTGAATGTTAAGGCCATCCGTTTCTCCACTTTTTAATTGCGTACCGTCTTGGTGCTCGATGCCCGTTGATCCCCCCTTTTTTTCCTCTCTCCCACCCCCTCTTTCTCTCTCTCTTTCTCCATCTCCCCTGCCATCTCTCCCCCTCCTCTGTCCCTGGGCCATGCTCGTAGCATTGGGAGGTGTGAAGCGGCCCAGGGCAGGGGTGAACTCCCCGTGGCAGGCGCTGGTGATGGCGATGACGCTGGCGATGGCATTTCAGAAAGGCTTTCATTAGCACGGCCCACGGCGAGTGGGACACTGTCTCTGGCTGAGTGGGCGGGGCTGTGTGATGGAAGAGGGGTCAGATCCCTCCCCCTCAGTGCATAGCTCCCCCTCATTAGAACCAATCTCTCATGCTGCTAAAGGCCTGCCCCCCCCCCAAAAAAAGGAAAGGTGTCTGCATTGGGCCCTGGACACTGGGCACACCAGACGGGGGGAGGGGTATCGACACCAAAAAACAATTACAGTGCCCCTCGCTTAGCATGCAGGGCTTAAAGTGTTCAATTAGAGAAAGATAGGGGCACAGGGGAAGGAAAAATCAGGATCGATGCAGGAGTCCTGGAGGGAGAGGAAGTTTAGTGCCTGAGGTAGTCTCCAGGGCAAAGCATTTGCAAGAATTAAATCCAAAAGCAGCTTCTTTTTCTCTCTCTTTTCTCCAAATGTATAATGCCCAGCTATATTTGTACGGACCGTCTTGTCCCTGGAACATCCTCGGTCGATTGAAGAGAAAAAAAGCGTGCGTCAGAATCCGCCTCTGAATCGTGTGCCGCAAGCCGCCGCCTATTTCCACACCGCGCGAGTTAAGCTCGCACAGACACGAGTCGGAGGAACACACTTTATGAGCAGCTTCACACCAGCAGACTGTGGGCGCCTGATTGACCAGCGGGGGTCGCTGGTGTGCGATGAGACACGGACAAACAGTGCCTTTAAGGCCACGCATTACATCCACAAGGAAACGTAAAGAAAGCCTGGCTCGCGGGGTGACGTGACGTGACGTGCGTTCCGGATCGATATCTGGAACGAGCTGTCCAGCCCGGAGAAGGGTTTTTACATTCCACTGGCGGCCGCGTTCCGCTGACAGGCAGGCGGGTGTGAGGAGTTAGCGCGAGCGCTCCCCGCCTCCCGCTCAAACGGCGCATGTTGGCGTCCGCACCGATGCGCACGCCCACCTCACTCAGACGGCTGTCTCGACGGGCACGGGATGCGTTCTCAGAGTGTTGTGAACTTTTTATCAGTGACTGGGGAATAAAGTTACAGCTAAATCGTAGATTGATTCAATCGATTAGCAGTTTGATTGAATCCCGACTAAAGTCCATTTGACCATCTACGCCAGGGTTTCCTTTCTCTCAGGTAGTTAATTGAACAACTGGTGCAATTGATTGGCCAGAGTATGTTCATGTGACTCCCAGGTAAAGGGAGGGTGGAAAAACAGCAGTGCTCGGCCCATGAGGACCATGATTTGAAGACCCCTGACCTACTGTAAATGTGACCTTTTATAAAGGAGAGCTCCTGGAACTGGAGAGGCCCTCAGAGCGATCTGCTTGTCCACAAGCAGCAGATGCACAGATGGACAGATAGACGCAGATAGTATGTGAGGTGATGTAGGACGTGCTAATCTGATCACCGTACTGGAGTATAAACAGATGACTTCAGGATGAGCGGATCAGGAGTGAATAAGCCAGTCTATCCGAATCCCTCTGCTCTGGAGTTTACCCTGTTCTAGTCTCAACTTTGAGATGCTGGGTAACTTTGCTGGCCTATTCTTGCAATCTGATTGGTGCCAGCAGAATTCCAAGGGTGAATTTGGTTGGCTGGGGCGGTTTATTGTTTCCCACACTCACTCTGTTGTGGGAATCGTCAGAAGTAGCGACTGGCCGTTTGGTTTATTAACAGAGCACGTCCCAGGAGGTTGGGCAGTTATTCCACGTCGGAGTGAGAGGTTAGTCAGGCTTTTGGTTGTGAGCCTGGCGATTGAGCCGAGTCTGGCCAGGGCTACCCCAGAAGAGCCACGGGCTCTTTTATAGACTGTGCTCGGGCAAGCTGTGTGAGCTCACACACACGCGCACACACACACACACACACACACACACACTGCAGAGAATTAAAGAGAGCGCTCCATGGCAGAATGTAAATGTTCGTTCGTCGCGCCAGCCCTTAATCGGATAGAGGAGCCCTGTTATCCCCATCGATCTTTTCCCTCCTCTCAAATTGACTCACCAGAGGAGGAGGAGGAGGTTTTGGCGGGTTGACCCCGTCATTAAAAGCGCAGGTCTGTGCCCCTGACAGGGGCCTGTGGATCTACCCAACGGGGGCTGGCTGGATCTTTATGCCCCGCCCATGCCTCTTTAGGCCCCGCTCCCCTCGATATCGATAAGCCCCGTCCCCATGGTAACAGTGTGGGTGGGGCTTACAGAGACATGCCAGGTCTTCGGTGCTGTGGAATAGTCACAAGTTTCTTTGCTTTTTTTAATGGTGTTAAACTTGTTTGACTGCTCTGTTGATCTTTTTGTGATAGAAAGATAAGAATGTATGTTATCTTTGGTCTATACCACTAATTGAGTTGGGGTAATTGGTGAAAGCAAAACTTCAGACTCACACACCTCCAGGAACAGAGCTGCCCGCCACTGCTCTTAGCAGCTCCAGTTGGTAACAGGAGTTTCCAGGGTGATGTTATGGCTTATAAATATTCAGGAAGGGGCGTGGCCCAAGGACAGAACATCTTTTTTGGTCACGCTCCTTCGTGAATATTCACAACATTACTCAAATTGGAACCTTTCAGCTCCAACGGTAGAGAGAGATATTTAGAAATTGTATAGAGTATGGAGCCAACCATATGGTTAGTCTAGGTGTGGGCTACCCTGGGTCCTGGAGAGCCGAAGGGTACGCTGGTTTTAGTTTTCACCCCAAAATTAGCAACCAATTTAGAAACAAGAAACCAGGTGAGATAACAACAAAAACCAGCACACGCTGCGGCCCTTCAGGGCCAGGGCTGGCCACTCCTGGATTAGCCTATGGAATCTTTGGCAGGACGCCCTGCCTGTGTTTTGTGGATGACACGGCCACCCTTCTCTCCCGCGCGCAGCTGTTCCCCCCAACGTCGCCGACCTGAAGAACCTGGAGGTGCTCAACGTCTTCAACAACCAGATCGAGGACCTGCCCATCCAAATCAGCAGCCTGCAGAAACTCAAACACCTCAACCTGGGGTACGATACGCCAGTCCCCCTATCACTGAGACCTGTCTGTCTGTCTGTCTCTGTCTGTGCCCATGCGCTCCTGAGTCCTGTCTGTCTGTCTGTTAATTTTATTTCTGTTTTCCTGTTTTTCTCAGAATTTAGTAGCCAATTATACCCTATTATTCTATTCTATTGTAATACTCTATCTATTTCAATTCGCTCTCCCCCATGAACTCACCGCCCGCCAGCCAATTCCCTGAGGCCAGCGATGATCCGCCTCCTCCGAGACGGAATTCGCCCACCTACTTCTGGAGACGCACTTCTCGCTTCTCAGTGAGTTTGTGCCGGCTCATCCTCCCCCTCCCCAGATCAGAT